>JBAMBK010000678.1:352500-587963 GCA_037043435.1 Drosophila suboccidentalis | reverse complement strand
AGGTGCATTTAGACTAGTTGACACACAAGTCAATTTTGATGCCAACTTAGTCAATCCTAGTGTAAACAGTGGTCAACACGGTCAACAGCTGCGTTGACTATAAATTGACAATGCGAAAAATGTCAGTTGACATTGTGAGTGTAAACATAGTGTAAACACTTATTGTCAACTATTGAACTCGTAATTGACGCGTTGACAATGGAAATTCAAATTGACTTCATGTTCATTCTTTTGCTTTGTGTTGACAAGCTTTGTGTACATGACAGAGGTGGCAAACACTTCGATTTCACCATCATTGTTGGTTGAATAACATCTTTTTTTGCGGAGAACTGTTTTAAAAATCATAATTATAAAATCATAAATTTAATAAAATACTTTATTAATTATTTATAAATATATCTTATACGTATATTAAATATATATTAAAACGAAAATATTTGTGGGTTGTATGGTTGAAACCGATTACTATCGGAAGCTATATATTGATGGCACATCGATATTTGGCCATCTCTAACAAAGCAAAATTGCACACTGTTTTATTTGAATAAGCCAAAAGTTAAAAAGTTTTTATTGACAAAAAATGGATCCAGAATTTACCGATATTTTTGCTGAAATAAGCAACGACGACGACATAACGACAAAACAAGCTGATGGAAAAAAAACACGACGCGCCAGAAAAGTAGGTGCAAGCTGGACGGATGAAAAGTGTTTTCAATTGATCGCGTTGAAGAAATGCCAAATTTATGGGACAACACAAACTCCGATTACAAAAACCGCAACAAACGGGAAATATCAAATCATCATAATACAAAATATCGATGTCAACTAAACAGCAATGGCAAAGCAAACGTCAACGAATTTTAATGTCAACTAGTTTAAATAGCTGTCAACTTAATCGACAATGCGTTGCTAGCTCTTGCGTTGACCAACTGGAAAAGTAGTTGCCAAACATGTTTTTTGGTCAACTAAGTCAACTAATGTAAACGCAAATAATGCGTTGAACTTGGTTGCCAATAGTTGACTTTCCTGAAATTGACGCTGCGTCAACTAGTCTAAATGCACCTTAACTGAATGCAAAATTTGCTAGAAAACCTATTATAAGAATTAATTTCGTAAGTGCAGATGCTATTTTCAAAAGCCATTTTGATTCTATATTATAATTGTTGATAATAAATAGGCTTATCTTAAAATCAAATCAACATTTCAGGCTGCACTCTGACAAAGTTAAGGAAATGAATCGCAATTTGGGAAGGAAAAGCACAAAAGGAAACCTATTATAATAATATATTATTTGGGAAAACGCAATTATGAATGTGTCTTTTAATTGATGATAACTAAAGATTTGCTTATCAAAAACTATTTTCAAATTCGATTCAATCACATTTCTGACAATACAAAGGACTTGCAGTGAGAAGAAGGGAATTCATCAGGACTTGATATTTGCCAAAGAAAAGTGTAAAGTGTTGGCACTTTGTTGGGTAATATTGTAACCGCTGCTGGAAATGGGAATAGGCATGGGAAATGGGAAGTTGGGAAATTGGGAAATGGGCAATTGGGAAATGGGAAATGGGAAATGGGCAAGCCACAAGCTAAGGGTCCTCTTAGTGGCTGGCGTACTTGTCATAATTTACTTTAAATAATGTAGACAGAATGTGCATGCGCCAGCCTGAAATTAGGAATTTAATTAAAATCTCAAATATTAAAATGGAATTAAAGCAGCAGCAGCCAAAGAAGAAGAAGAAGAAGCAGAAGGTGAAAGATGAAAGATGAAGAACGTTGACTCCGTGTGTCAAATTATTTCCGAGATTTAATTACTCGACTAAAACGCACGCCTGGAACAATGCAGCAGACTTCCTAGATGCCCCAAAGCAGGAGGGGTATGGAAATGGGGGGGTGGGAAAGTGATGTGAGGGGTGGAGGTGTGGGGGTTGGGGTTGGGGTGCTTGTTGCTTTGGAAAACAGCCGCACCTAAGCCACTGGATATTAATAAACGCAAAGTGTTCACAATCTGGTGTAAATATTTAATTTATAATTTACGCGAGATTTTACAGGCGGATGGGCGAGATGGGTGGGTGGGTGGTTGTGTCGATTGTAGGCACGTGCTTAAATGTCATTGCGGATGTTGACGATTACATTTAAATTATTTACGAGCAGCTCCTCCTCCTCCTACCCTCCTCCTCCTTCCTCCTCAACGGCGTCGTCGTCGTCACATTTGTTATTCGCTTAACTTTTATGACGATGGTGCGCGACACGGATTTCCCGTTAACCCCCTTCTGGGTAGGGACGGTCCTGACTAACGACTAACGGTATACGGAATCCCTCAACTACCAGGCGTCATATCGTCATATGCCTCGCTTTGACGACGCCGATTTACGAGTTTCATTTAAAATTCACATTAACTTTTATTAAAGCAACCAAATGAATGCGACATTACGAGTACTCGAATTGCTGCCATCACCGTCTTCGCAATTGTCTTACGAGTCTTCGAGTTTGAGTGTATGAGTGTCTGAGTGTAAGTATGAGCATGAGTGTGAATACTCCTCCTTTTCATTGCAAGTGACTTTGTTATCGTTTTAGGTCCTATCATCACCCTGACATTCATAGCCTTTTAATGCCAAATTAGCTGCGAATAGTGTCTTTGTTCTACAACCATGACACATTTCACTCACAGTTCACGGCCATGAATTCTATGAAAAGTCGTTACGGATTTTAGGTCCTCTCCCCCATTCAGTTAGGGATGCTTCATATTTCTAATTACCATACCAAAGACTTTACTCTCTTTTATGCGTGAAAATGTAAAACATTCAGCTTAATTTATTCTAAAAAGTAACTTGTTTTCACACAATTATTTCTGAAATATCTTCCAAAAAAATTAACACTGTTTTCCACTTATTTGATGCCGCTTAACCCCAATAACAATTTCCTTATTTAAATAATCATTTTTGTTTGCTTAGCCTAAAAGTATGCATTAAAACTTTAAGCATAAGATTATGCAAAAATGGCACCTGAAATCAATGAAATATTTTGCTAGTTTCTTCTCAATGTTACCTCAAATTAATAAAAAGATAATCAGAAATAAATATCATTTACTTTTGAAGTTTGTGGCAATATTCAGCTTGTTTCAGTCCAGTAAATTCTTCGTTATTTTTATATATTTGCGAGGCTATTAATTTAATTAAAAAGTGTATCATATATTTAAATTTTACCTTTTTTGACAAAGAATATACTTCAAGAGATTTAAGCACTTTGTATTTGCTGGTCGTCTGTTTTGATATAAATTAAAATATTCATTTATTTCAACACAAATTTTCGTCTCAATTTAGGGAGATAACATAATTTTTTTACTTTTAAGGGCTCTAGAGAATATTCTACCTGACACTTTAAGGGCTCTAAAAATGTTGAGTTATTTTGTGGTCCACACAATTTCAAGTTTTTAATTGAAATTAACATATTCATTTGCCCGGTGCTAACAATCCATTTGAGTTGCCAAACAATTCTCCGTCCACAGTGCGAAAACATAAATTAGTTTTTAATTTCATTTCGCAATGGGAAAAACTGAACCAACAGCCAAATGCAGATTGTTGGGTAGCCCAACTGCGATAAATCAAAAGTTGTTGCACTTCTTCTGGCTGTGACAAGAACTGGAGCAAGAACTGCAACTGCAACCGAAAGGGGAACTGGAACCAGAACAAGAAGTTCCTAGGTGGACAGACAACTGGCAATTCTGTCTGGTCTGTGTCCTGGAACTTCTCTACTTTTTTTCAGGTCAAACGTTTCAATTATTTTTGCCTCAACCAATGTTCAGCTACTTTTTCTATTGCATGTACATTATGTAAAAGTATATGCACATATGTATGTACATATATAAAAGTGTGTTTATCGCTCTGAAATTTGACTTTATTTGTACCCACACATGAGTCTGGAGTGCAACACAACAAAAGCACAAATGCCAAAATAAGAATTTACTGCAGTGGAAGGCATAAATAGTTTATAAACTAAGTGACACCGAAAACAACTGACCCAAGCACTAAAAACACTAAAAATAAAGCACAAAACCCGACGACAGCAGCAGCAGCAGCATCAAGTCATGTGTACAGAGTACACAATGGCCGCAATGCTATGAGAAAATATCAACAAACAAACACACACACACATACTTATATACATACACACACACACACACACACACACACACACACACACACACACATACACAACAAACACTCGATTTACTTTGCAGCAACAATAAAAAATAATAAATTTTACTTCCATAATTGGTACCGCCACAAGCAGCCCGGCTGCGTCTTGGTCACACCACCAACACCACCAACACCACCGTCCACCGACTACCGACCTATAACAATCAACCACTGGCACCACTCAACCACCCAACCACCCAAGCCACCCACCCACCAGACGCAAGCAAGCGAATTATTTGAAATATTTTCTCGCTTTATATACGAGTATTTTGCTTGCCGTTTTTCGTGTTTTCCATACTTGTCCTTTGCTTGCCTTTATTTTTTAGCCCAGTGCCCAACAAAATAAAAAGGGTTATGACTCTGGGATATTGTCTGTCTATTTGTAAGAACATCTAAGTCTCAGAGTCCTTAAGAGTTAGACCAATTAAATTCAAGGTACAATACTGCAGCTTTGTTTCAGAATTTATTCACACCAGCTGCATACTCACAATTAAAAATAAATCGAGACTTTTTTGCAGTTAATAAACAGAAAAAAAAAATGAAAAGAATTTAGTTATTAAAACTTCATATTTATTTATTCCAACGGCGAACAATTGCTTTGTCTGTCAACATTAATCATAAATTTTTTAATCAAAATATCATATTTTTTTTCTTTGCATATTTTGATCATTAATTAAATTCTTGTTAATCTGCAAATATTGCAAACATTTTTATAAAGCTTGTTAAATATTTTTAAATTGCGTTCAAAACTGTTTTTTAGCTGGCATTCAATCGACTGGAGTTTGAATCCAATAAGTGTTCTTTTTTGGTACATATTTATTAATATTTTCTTTTGTACATATTGTATTTTTTTTTAATTGAATATATCGACTGTAAACTCACAGTTACTGGGCATCTAACAGTCTATCACTTTCTCTCATAACTGTTCTTAAATATTATTTTTGTGTAAGTTATTTTGGCTGTTTGTGCATTTTGTAGTCAGGACACAGTTTCTTACCACCGACTAGCATCGACGGCACCGCCATTGTCGCAATCGCCACCACCACCGCCACCGCCACAGTCACCGCCACAGTCACCGCCACCGCCATCGTCATTTTCATTTTCATCCGCCATGTTGCCGTGTTGCTGCGACTTCCGCCTGATGTTTTGTGCGGTGCCTCGAGGCTGGGAGCTAGACGGCAGCGTTGCCTGTGCATAAATTTAATTAATGGCCGTTTGTGAATTTGCAGTTAGTTCACTTGTTTTATATTATTGTGCAATTTTTGCAAAAATAAACAAAAGACTGGCAGGCATTAAACCACCGCTCTCGCACTCCTTCAACATAAATCAAACCGAACAAATTCCAGAAAATATTTTATATTATTTGAATGTGTGTGAACAATTAAATTCAACATGGGATTGGAGTGAGATTTGTGCAATACGAGTATAACTATTTATTACAACTATTGTTAGTCTTTGAACAACGCTGGACTAATGGGGGAGACTATTCAGTTATTCAGAAGAGGGGAGGCAGAAGAGTAAGCAGCTCGAACAACAAACAATTTGCTTGGCTTGAAGCGAAACTTTGAACTTGTGATCTTTGGAAAGGCCAAAAGTTCATCTGACTAAAGAGTGCGCAATACTTTAAGGAGTTCACAGCTGGATAAAGATTTTGATTTGGACTTTTTGTTGCTCACCGCAGTTGAAGTTTATTTCGCAAATGCGTCTAGACATCGCAGGGGACTCCCAGCGGAGCCGAGGGGAAAAACGACAGTTAAGTACCCAGAACTGTGAAGTTGGCAATGGTCTCTCGGAGGCCAAAGATGAGGCCAACCAGGGATGGGATGCATCAATTTGTATCGGATAAGTGCTCGTAATTTATTCCTCTTTTTTCCGACATGTGCTCTTCCAGCTCTATCCTTTGTTATCCCCTTACTCCCCTCCACATTCGTGTTCGTGTTCGTGTTCGTATTCATATTTAATTTTAATTTGCAAAGTTGCGGAGGAAATCGCTGTCAGGCGTGTGATTCACAATTGCGCAGTTTTAACTTTGCTCCAAATGGTAAAATGTATTTTATCAGCAACACTTTCGCTGGGAATTTCCAAAAGAAGAGTAACAACTAAAGTTTTATTGTATCGTTTATATTTAAGAATAATAATAACATTAATTAAAGTATTTTTTTTATTTTTTTTTATATTTAAGAAATTTCAAATAAATATTATTCGACATTAATTAATTTTATTTCTTAACTTTAGCTATTCAACAAGAAATTCAAAATAACAAAATTAAATTATGTTACACACAATTTTTAAATAAAAACTACATAGATAAAGAATTGATTTAAAAGTCGGGCGGTACTTAGAAAAATAAAAGCTTCTATTTTACTCCTTGGGAAATATTCAAAAAAAGCTCTTTAATAATTAGTCATAGTTTTAAAATTTCAAATTAGTCGCAATTTTTCAAATTGAATAATTTATTGCATCAGCTGAATTTTTGTAGTCTAAAATGTGATAGATGTCAACAGAAGTTTGCTATTGTTGTCACTTATCAGCGCTGTGATAAGCAATACACTTTCCTGTTATGATGTCCAATGGTTGCACCCCAACTCAAGTTTGTAAAACTCGTTTGGTAAGTATATATCTTGCATGTTTTCCGCATCGGGTCTAAACAGAAACTGACGTGGCTCGGTCTAATTAAATTTTTGCACAAAGGGTATATCGATTGGTTTGTGGAAGTGGAAACAAGCTCAGGTAATTACGAGTTGCAACCCAACCCAGCTGGAGAGTGTGCCAATACTCGAGTCATGGAAGTAAGAGGTCTGCCGGTTGCAGCAAGACACATTACACATTTTATAAGCAAGGTCAGCCGGCCCGGCTCAAAACACTTCTGGTGGCCACTTGGCCAACAGACCCGCTCTAAACTTGTTTTAGCCATTACCGCTTACCACTTACAGCTTACAGGGCACGGATTAAGTTGGGGGAACAATGAAAGAAGGAAGGCAAAAGAATTCAGCGATTTTTAATGGAATAGGTCTAGAGTCTAAAAGCAGCTTTAATACATTATGTATTCTTTTATCATTGTAACAATATTATTCCCCCAAATAGATGGTGTTTATTTATTTATACCAGCTTACAATGAAATGGAAGTTGTATCTGCAAATGTATCTGTATCTGTTATCCAGCAGATAGACAGGTTTTAAGTCCAAGTCGCCAGCTGGGGCATCACTTTTCCTTTCGAATGGAAGTCAAGGTCGCTGATTATAACAAAAAAAAAAATACAAAACAGAAACAGAAAAAGCAAAGACTGATACTGAATCTGATATCTGAATCTGACTCTGGCAATAATCTTCCGGCGGCTGAGTTAGAAAAAGAAATCATGAATATTTATGATACGAGTATATTTTGTACGCTTCAGTCTGCTGACGTCCAAAGAAACCGGTGGTGCAAGTGGTGCTGCTGGTGGTGCTGTCTCCACACTACAAATGATCCGAGATAATTTTGTATTAGCGCATAATTTTGTTTTTTGATATTTAACCGGTTTGGCATTTCGGTTTGGCAATACTCGCAATCCCAACTGCCTCGCGCCTTAACTTTGTTTATAACTTGTTGCCTTCTCTTGTTTTTTTTTCTTCATCTATCCGAAAACAATTGTCATTTGGGAAATGGACACTGAACAAAGAGCATGTGAAATATTTATATTTACAAATTAATGCAAAATGCATTTATTATTCTACGATTAAAGGTTGAAAGTCTTTTGTGTGCTTTGTTTTCAGCGCTTATTTTGAATCGTAAAACATTGACACATTAATTGACGCACTTTTCCAACCGTCAATAAAGGGACAATTTGAGGGAACAATGTGAAATGCCACATTACTTAAATGCATTGTACATTTTATGTGCTGCTTTTGTCAAATTAATTAATTAATTAATTGAAATTTAATTTGATATGGCATGCATAAATTTGTTACACTTATACCTATATATATAATATTGATTTAATGCTGTACAATGCACAAATTATGTTAATTAATCTATCACAGCCCACGAGTTTTTATTAATTTTCAATTTTATAATAATATTATGACTACGTGTACCTCGAAAAAAAAAAAAAAAATGAAACGAGACACCCTCATGCTAAATGCCAGAGTTCATTGAAAAAAAGCAGGTTTCCAAATTCGCTTTCTTGTTGAATCTATATTAAATTAAAGTTTAATTATCACTCACCTATTAAGCAGTAATTATTTATGTTTATATTTAAAAATAAATGCAAATTATATTTTGCTGCACATTCAGTTATTCGTCATAAATGGTTTTGGTTCTCTCTGTGTTTTCGATTCCTTTTAGCAAACAGTATTTGTCAGGTGCCCAACATAAATGTACACTGACAGAAATGTAATTAAAATGAATATTTTAAGATATTAATACGAAATATTAAATATTATATATTAAATACGTTTATTAATTGAAAATATAAATAGATACGTAAATTGACAGAGAAATATTTTTGAAAAGTGTAGTGAGTTATTGGTAGAGTTGATTGTCAAAGTAGACAAATACAAATATTTTTAAAAAATTACTATTTCTTTCAGTTTTAATTTGATGTAAATATAATTTTAGCTGTTAATTTTATAATTTAACTACCTTAAAATTGTAGTTTTTCATTTCTCGACTGCTGTTCGTTGGTTTTTAATTTAAACAAATAAAAAATACTAATTTGCATCAAATATTCTCCATATTAAGTCCCGATATTTAATTGATATCAAAAATATATGGATTTTTGTGCAGTGTAGTAAGTGCTTGGGAGAGTCTTTCGTCTACATGCACACGAGTACGAGCAAGTAGAGCACGAAGTTCACTTGTCGCGATCGTCGGCGATCGTTGGCGCTCTCTTTAATGGATTGCGATAAGCTTTAACTTTCTTGCTTTGCTTTGCTCTCTCAATTGCTGTTGTTGTTGTTGTTGTTGAAGTTGCTGTTGTTATGATTGCGAGTGTGTGACTGTGAGTGTAAGTGAGTATGGATATAACTCTGCCTACAACTCTGACTCTGTTTGTGGCTCTTTGGCATTAACGATCGCATTGCCTCCACGTCGACGTCGACGTTGGCGTCGCTGTTGCAGTCGTCGTCAGCGTCAGCGTCGTTGTCGTTGTCGTTGGCCTATAAAAGCAGCGCATTTAGTGTGAGTTGCTTTTCGAAGTGAGCTCAGTGTTAAATTCACAGCCGAGTTGGCCAGCAGCGAATACGTTCCCGAGATCCGAGAATCCAACAAGACCAACCTGTTACCACGTCAAAGTCAAAGACAAGACGGGAATCCAGTGATCAATACGACAAGTAATTAAATTGCCAACACGAACTGTGCGACTGAAGACTGTTTAAGACATTGTGTAGTGTAGTGTAATTTTTACTAATGTGCATATCGAGAAATGTGCAGTTTATGCTGCAAGTTTCCACTGTGTCAGTTTATACTCTTTCAATTTGTTGCACGCCTCTTTTCATTGTCAGTTTTCCTCCTCCCCCTCCACTTACACTCTCCACCCGCTAATTACAACAAAACAAGAGACTGCCAATTGGCCAAAAAGTGTTTGACGTGCATTTGAAATTCGCAAATCGAAATCCGTTTGCCGACTGCCGAATGTATTTTGAGTGGTTGCGTGCGTGTCTCGGTGGTGTCGGTGGTGCGGGTTATTTTGGGTGTTGTTTAGCTGTGCCGCTGCCAGCGCAACAAACTCTAATTGAATTATTTAATAACACAATGCAAGAGCAGCAAAATGGCAACAACAATACTCGTAAATGTTACGGGGCAACAAAACTCGCTTTAAACCCGAAATTGCGGTCAAAATTCGTTGTTGTCGTTGTTGTTGTCGTTGTCTTATATAAAATACCTGTTCGCTGTTTGCAGCACGACCACAAATACCCAAACACACACCCTCACACACATGCACACACAATAATAACAGCACTACCAAACAAAGCTGATAAAAACTAAAGTTGCAAGCTCCACAAGCAAATGAGATGAATTCAGATACGAGTACGAGTACTCATATTCATACACATATTCATACCCATACTCATATGTGGCAACTTTTGTACAATTTTGTACTGAATAAATAAAAACAACAGTCGAGACTAAAATGTCAAGAGGGGTAAATGGGGTCTAAGGAGGGTTCTACTATTGTCGAGTTGATAAAGTTCGAGTTTACACAAGTGGTCTAAATAAACTCCAATTCAATTCAGTCAAAACTGTTGCATTGAACGTGTCAATAATAATAATGGGATTAAACACTCGATTTGTAATGCCATTTCTCTCAGTTGTTATTCGAAATTTGCGATAACTTATGTTATACAATATAAACAACGTGTAGTTTTTATTCAAACACTTTCAAAACTAAAATTTTTCATCAACTAAAATAAAATTAGAGATTTTCAACAACATATTATTATTATATATCTAAAGAAAAACTACTAGTACATATTTTTAAAATTTGATTTGTTTTGGTTTTTTGAAAACTGTATCTCTTGTTACGATCAACAATCGGAAAGTTTCGAAACTAATTACCTGATAACGTTCAGCTCACTTCCAATTACTAATCTACAGATATTATTCCAAGAAACAGACATCCGTGGAAGAACGATTAGAATTCGGAAATATTGTAGTATTTTTACTGATAGATAGAATCCCCGGTGATAAACTTGATTTGCACTAGGTAATTGGTAATCAACGTGGACTTAATTCAATGGAACTCAGACACCACTGCGTATGCGTAATCGCTTTGGGACTCAATGGACAACTTGCAGGCCAATAAATTGTTTGTGCTACTTAATTTAATGCTCTTCCACTTTTTACGATCTTTCCGATCGATTTAACGGGCAACAATTTGTAGTCGTTGTTATCGCATTTTGGGGGAGTTGAATACGAGTGAATGCGAGTACTCATAGGTATTCACAATCGTTATCTACGAATGATAAGTCGTGTCTGTGTAGTTTTTTGTTTTTACTATTTTTTGTTGTTGTTGTTGTTTTCGATTCATTACGTGAAATGCTTTCCCTGTTTTGTTTACAATTGTTGTGAGACAGAGAACAACACGAAAGGCGAAAGAACTAATGAATTCTGCAGTTTGGAGAATCGGTTTAATTACGAGCAAACACATCGTTTCATTACTGCTACCAACTTCAAGCTCTTGGCTTTTTCAGTTGTTGTTGTTGCTGGTGATGTTGTTGTTGGCCCTGTTGGCCGGCCGGCAATTTAAAATGCCAACCACAGCTAACGGGCGTGACTGTGGAGAGCGAAACAGAGGCGTGGGGGAGGAGGGAAAGGGGGGCTCCGAGTGTGTGTTAACAATTAATGATGGCTGGCACTGTAACAACAGCTGAATAAAAGAAGAATATAAAATACGTGGCATAAGGGGTGCAAGTGAGAGCTTTGAAGACTTTTGTCACACTCACTACTCACAACTCTCTCTTATGGAAAGAGTGCAAAGAATTGTACGTG
This sequence comes from Drosophila suboccidentalis, assembly GCA_037043435.1. Lineage (NCBI taxonomy): Eukaryota > Metazoa > Arthropoda > Insecta > Diptera > Drosophilidae > Drosophila > Drosophila suboccidentalis. Next base: position 576,297 of record JBAMBK010000678.1, on the reverse strand, counting down.
TTGCACCTCAATCGACCGTATAGAACCCCCTCTTCCTATGGCAGGGCAGTAAACACGTTCTCCGTTAAATGATAAAAAATTCAAATTTGTTAGGGCCATTCAGAAATGAGAATTTATACTCGGATCTTATGCGTACGATTTTTAAATATAGGATGTGGTGTGTGTGTGTGTGTGTGTTACACTCGCACCCAAACTTTAAGTCGGTTATTCTCGAAGTTACGTGTGGCGACACATATGTACATATGTACATATTCATATACTTGCTACAACGCATTTAACTAAATGAAAACAATAGCAGAGCAGCAGCTGTAAAAAACAACAAGAAGAAATAACTAACTACGACACAGCCGAATACCAAATACCCTAAAAGATTGTACCTATAGCAAAATGTATTTTAATTTAAATTAAATCTCTGACTACCAAATATAATGATATCAACAATATATTATTAAATTAAAGTGGAATAAATTAAATGGGCTGACCAATAAAAGTACACCCTCTGTTAGAGTATAAAGATACAAATAAATAATACCAAAACAAGAATGCTGAAAACAAGAAATTGCCATTTGAGTTAGAACTGAGAAATCATGTTTGCCACAGACGTGGTGTGGAGGGTGCGGAAAGGGAAGGGAAAGGGGAATGGAACTTGGAACTGAAACTACAGAAAACCAAGCAGACCGGTAGCCGCAGCGGAAAGAGTAACTGTGACGAGTTGAAGAGTTGATAAGAGAACACACCAATACACACGCACACACACACACACACCCACACCCACATTCACACACATAATTACAAAACAAATTCTCAAATGCCCGACCAAAAATTACTTTTATCAAAAGTTTTGTAGTGAACCTCGCTAGGGCAATTTATCAAGTGGTGTACTTTGTTAATTTATTTATAACTTATTAAATAATTATAAATGAATAGTATTTATTCAATTACTTAAGCTTTAGTACACACAATAACTTATTAGTAATAACTAGTAAATAAATAATTCTCAATGTAAACACAATTATTTTACAATAATAATTAATTTGTTTTCGTCTATTTAGGTAAACTAGAAAAGGAAAATTTCAACGATATTAACAAATTGATTCAGCTGTAAAATGTGTGGTAAGTAATATAATTACTCAAATATTATAATATTGTATGACATTAGTTTAAACTATTTAGCCTTATAAATAGGTGACGTACTAAATTATTTAACCACCTAAGCTAACATTTTAGACCCCGTACTTTAAAAAAGTAAAGGGGTCTATTAACTTTGTCACAAAAAAAAATGTGCGTAACAGGCAGAAGGAGGCGTGGCAGACCCCATAAAGTATATATATTCTTAATCAGCATCAACAGCCGAGTCGATTTAGCCATGTCCGTCTGTCCGTCCGTCCGTCTGTCCATCTGTAAGAGCGCCTAGATCTCAGAAACTATAAGAGCTAGAGACTCCAAACTTGGTATGTAGGTTCGTCTATATTGCAAGCAGATCGAGTTTGTTTTAGATTTTGGATCGGACCACTATATCATATAGCTCCCATAGGAACAATCAGTTGAAATTCAAGTCTTAGTATGGAAAACTTTTTTGCTGTTTGAGATATTTCAACCAAACTGACAGAATATGCATACTCGTAAAAGATGGTCCCATACATACTGACCAAATTTGATTGAAATCGGATTACTATATCATATAGCTGCCATAGGAACGATCAGTCCAAATAAAGTCTTAGTATGAAAATCTTTTTGTTGTTTGAGATATCTTTATAATAAGTACGGGGTCTCCGACAGTCGAGTACCGCTCGACTGCAGCACCGCCGACTAGTTTTAAATATTTTAATTTGGGACTGTAAAATCATTTATCATTTTTTGCCAGTTGATCTAGGAATTAAGCAATTGACATATGAATACAATTCAAATGGTTACAAATGCCACAATCAAATTGATATTTTTTCGTATTTATTTATTAACTCGACTGGGCTTAAAGGCGTCGACGGCCTTTCGCCTCGCACTCGAACCGAGTCCAAAAATAACTTGCACTGAACGCCCACAAAGCCAAGCTGGGCCACTTAATAAGTTAGCAACCACCGAGTGGTGCAGTTACTTGTGGGCCCAGCCCCAAACTGGTTTCAACTCGATTCAGATGCAGATTTCCTCATACTTGTAACTGGTCGGGTATTCGGGCTGGAGCTGGAGCTGGAGCTCAATAAGTTCAGCTCTTGCGAAATGTGTTTGTTACAACTTTATCTATAGCTGAATTTTAAGTTTTACATGCACATAAATTTATAGATTGAAGTTTCACAATATTTTTAGGTAGAGCATTGAGTATGACTAAGTAATTCAGTTTGTTTACTTATTTTACTAAATTCAGCCCACAAAAGAATTAATTTAACTCATGAGAAAAAATATGAATCTGTATATAAATTGAAATATTAATATTACAAAAGAAAAAATTTAAAAAAAATTTAACTTAATGTAAATTTTAAATTTCCAAGAGACTTAAAAATTTATAAAATGAAAACATGCATATTAATGGAAAGATTTATCTTGAACTTTTTTATCGATGTCTTGAGTCAAACATTTTTTCAACTAAATTAAATCGGATAAGTTTTGGGAATATTATGAATGTTAGAAGTTCTAAAAATTCGAGTATATTATGAATAAACAATTTAATTTTGCTTAACATTTACAATTTGGATTGACATACCTAACACTTAATAATAATTCCTTTCTGTATCTTTTTTCCATAGGAATTTTCGCGTACTTGAATTACCTGACGCCCAAGTCGCGTCTGGAGGTCTTGGACCTGTTGGTGACGGGACTGAAGCGCCTGGAGTACCGTGGCTATGACTCCACCGGAGTGGCCATCGATTCCACGGACAGCAAGAGCATTGTGATGGTGAAGCGAACCGGCAAGGTCAAGGTCCTGGAGGATGCCATTCAGGAGCGTAAGCAACAGCTGAATGCCGAAGGAGATTTCCTTCTGAATTGATTTGTATCGCTCTTGTTATTGCACAGATTTCAGCGGGGGCGAGTACAGTGAACCCGTGATGACCCACGTGGGCATTGCACACACACGTTGGGCCACCCACGGTGTGCCCTGTGAGTTGAACTCTCACCCACAGCGATCCGACGTGGACAACGGCTTTGTGGTGGTGCACAACGGCATCATTACCAACTACAATGACGTCAAGATGTTCCTGACCAAGAAGGGATACGAGTTCGAGTCGGACACGGATACGGAAGTCTTTGCCAAGCTGGTGCATCATTTGTGGAAAAAGCATCCCAACATTTCATTCCGCGAGCTGGTCGAACAGGCCATTCAACAAGTGGTGAGTGCATTCAATGGATTCGATATTCGATTTCCTTGAAGAAATGTGATAAATAATACTAAAAATACCTGAATTGGACAATTGTTGAAAATATAGTTGAAAAATATGTAAAATTTAATTGAGATATTTCAATAAAATTGGGACGATTTACTTATAAAAAATTATGAAAAAAATTAATTAAGATATTTATTATTAATTTTTTCATAATTTAATTACTAATTCGACCTTATTTTATTAAATATCATGATTAAGTTTTAAATATTTTACAATTATATTATGAAAAAAAATAAATTAAAAAAATCCGAAATCCAAAATAACTTAATTAAAATTTAAATTACAATATTTTTTTATTTATTTTTAAATAAGCCTTGTGGTACTATTTATTCAGAGTCATGTAGACTTGATTGAATACGAAATTTTACTTGAAAAAAACCCAAGAAATTAATATTAATTAAGTGTGTTTTCCTAAAATTTGGGAATTTCTTGGTAACATTTTCATTGCAACATTTTTTCCTCGATATTTTAGTTTATATTTTTTGTCTTATCTATTGTAATTCTTACACAAATATTCGAAATTCGCTGCAGTCAGCCCAGAATTCAAGACAGTTGAAGTCACAATTGTTTATTTTGTTTTTTATTTGCAGGAGGGAGCATTTGCCATTTGCGTCAAGTCGAAGCATTTCCCGGGCGAGTGCGTCGCGTCCCGCAGAAGCTCCCCCCTCCTGGTGGCCATCAAGACAAAGACTCGTTTGGCCACAGATCACATTCCCATTCTGTATGGCAAGGGTGAGTGTTAATTTTGTGTAAATCTTCTCTTTTACTCGTATGTTTCACTGTCTCTTTGCAATTGTCTTTTATGTCTGTGTAAATATGTTTATTTATTCTCGTGTCTCGTATCTCGTGTCTCCTATGTGTCTGTGTTTTTATCGTGCTCGTTTCCAAATAACCAACTGTCGCTCTGAAACTGTACTCACTCTCTATTACCCCACTGCATCCTTCGGCGATCCTTCTTTCTGATCCCCAATAAATAGATGACAAGAAGCAGAGCCTCGATCAAGGTAGTCAACCAATCTACTCCCAATCTTAACTAATTCTCTTCTTGGTGTTTGGTTAACAAGCTAATTATTTTCCTGCATTTACCTAATAATTAGCCCAATCCTTTGCTGTTGGTGTTGGTCTTTGTTTAATTCTCGTACTTACAATTAAAGACTTGACCTGTCTCTAATAATTTCAAAATTGTTTATATTTTTCTATCATTTAGATGTCGATTCTGGCAAGCCTCAAGGTAATTACAAATTTGAATATTTCAATTATTTGCTTTATTTGCTTTTGGTCAGCTGTACATCCCCCTTTTCTTTTCCTACCTCTCTATCTGTCAATTTCTAATCAAATTGCAACAATAACACATGTTAATTGTAGAGTTGGGTCGTTTAGTTCTGAAAAAGTTCAAATGAACGGGTCATTAAAATGAACTAATGAACTTATTCAGTCTTTCATGAACTATATAGTTCATTTGGTCAGTTGGTCCGTTATTATTAAATTTTTTTTTTGTCTTACTCAGCCCTGGCGTCGTTGAAGCTCGAAGACAAAGTTAATTTTTGAATACAACTTTATAATCTTTTTATTAATCTTTGATTTACCCAAAATTATACAGCATTGTCTTAGAGCGCCTTTGTATTGTGGCGACATCTGTGCCGTGTGAGAGAACCTTCTCAATTGCTGGTCAGATTATTACGGACAGACAGTGCTTATTGCTTCCAAAGACATTTTTATATCATAACATGTTGCAGTATATTTTATTTTAAGACTAAGTTCCTTGTATCGAAATCGATCTTCCACTTGATTATAACTTTTTTTTATATTACAATGATCTATTAGTGGCTTAATATTAGACTGAATTTCTATGTTATTACTTTTGTTATTTTATTTTTATTTTTATATTTAACAAAGTCAAAAAATATTAATGAAGTACTAAAACTAAAACGCATTTGCTATTTATACTTATTCGAATCTTAAAATAAATTTCAGTGTCAAGGAACAGGTGTTAAAGAAATCATCTCCTCAAATCAAATTGATTGGTCTGAACGATGAAGGATAGAAGCCAATTCACATCGTTTATCGGTCATAAGCAACTGACCAACTGAGCAGAATGACCTATTCATCTTTCATCGTTCATTACCAACTGAATAGAAACTTTTCATCGTTCATAGTTCATGACCAACTGAATAAAAAGCATATCGTTCATAGTTCATGACCAACTGAATAGAAACCATCTCGTTCATAGTTCATGACCAACTGACCAAATGACCAACTGAACTAAATGACTGATTTAGTTCACGACTGAAAAATGAACGATTGAACTTGGTCAGCAAATTGAACTAAAAAGCCCAACTCTAGTTAATTGAACTAATTCACATTTCCTTTAACTGAATTTACATAATGATATTTACTAAGGAAACTTAAACTGATAGCATACAAGAATATTTATGAGCTATTTAAAAGCTAGAGTCAATAAATGCTGCAATTTAACTTTAAATTTCTAGTTGATGCTTAATAAACGGAAATTCCCTTAGTGGAATGCCAATTTTCATTTTATTTGTCATTTCTGTAATACTCACCTATTTTTTTTTTGGTTAAACTAATACTTATACTAATTCAATAACCACGGCAATCGGAAATAAACGAAATAATTGATTTTTATTTTATTTAAAATCCATTTCCACGTTTTTTGCCAACGACGGAATATTTCGAATTGCAATTTCAATTGCAGCTGGAATTTGGTTTGTGGAATTGTGGATTGTGAAATGTGGAAAGAGACACTCGAAAAGCTTAATTAAATTTCTAAAAAAATATTGTCTATACGATTTGTAAAACTCGATTACAAATTGCTTTTCATAATTTAGAGACTCGGTTGAAAATGAAATTACTTTCCCCCCACCCCCTCCCGTTTTTCCTTCATTGGTGTTGGTCACTCTGTGGTGTTTGTGCTAAATGTTTGTCCAGATGCCGCCTAAATTGTTGATTTTGATTTTCTATTTAATTTCGTTTTTGATTTTCATTATACTCCTCTTGATTTTCCCCGTCACTTACACTGGGCCAATTTACTCACACACACGCACACGCACACACACACTCATGCACTCAAACAAATGTATGAACATACAAATATATATAAATATAAATACTATATGCATAAATGCTATCGCTTGCACCGCCGACAAATTGCGCCGTTCTCATCGACATCGACATCGACATTGCAACATTGCAACACTGCCACACTGTATATGCCACTCGAATGTGCAACGTGAACAATCCTAACAGAATTACGTCCGCACGGACAAACTCGTGAATTGCCAGTGTTGCCCCGCTCCGACAGCACCTCGGAGTTCATGCCGCTGGATCAGAGGGAAGTCGAGTACTTCTTCGCCTCGGACGCCTCGGCCGTCATTGAGCACACAAATCGCGTCATCTACTTGGAGGTAAATACATAAATAAAAATATCAATGTAACTACTTAGCTACTATAACTAAGTTTCAGAATTACTCGTATTCAGCAACGATAATAGAAATACAAATTGTATTTAGTTATCTCTCTTCTATGCTTTTTATTTTTGTATGTTCTCCATACTCTAATTTGTTATTAAATAGGAATAAAACAGTTTTATAGTTGTTTTTTTTTTGTTATAGTTTTGTATAAATAAACAACAAGTTCGTATTAGTTAAAAATTGGAATGAAAAAATGTTGTGCAATTATATTTTTTTTGCATTTTATTTTCACATGTTTTTTGTGCTCAAATTTGTTATTAAATAAGAATTTAAAAATATAAGGGTATCATTTTTGCAAGGAGCTTAATTTTTGTACTATACACTCCGAAATTTAATTAAAGGCACCTAATTTTTGCATGAAAAATATTGATTGCCAATAACGGTACCTTAAATTTGTCATCAAATGTGGTCATTCTTATTAGTTGTCTATTATAAGTTTCGAAAAAATCATTTACCGTTAGATTTCAGGTTGCTTTTTCTGAACTTTCGTTTTGGTGCAACTTTTAGTGCGAAATTTAATTAAAGGCAGTGCCTTTGTAGCTGTTCCCAAGAAATGTCCTGATGACAAATAAATTATGTCAGTATTTATTTTAAATGCTGAGTCTATTGATAAGTAGAAAATAACTGAAAAACGCTGATATCAATTCCCAATTAAATACAGGAAAGGGTACGGCACTATCATCCGAAAAAGTTGCTAAGGTCCTTGCTTACAAGGATACTGGGAGCTCCAACCAGAAAATTGCATTGATATTTACTCGTTCAGTCTCAGCAAAGTACAATATTATCAAATTAAAGGAAAACTATACGAAAATCGGTCGAAAAACAAAAATCAAAAAATTTCCCAAGAAATCGGGAATTATTCGCTCCAGTTAAAAAAAAAAACTCTACTGTATCCAATTTTAAAACTGATTTCCAGTTGCCAATAACAATACTTCGAGTACACCAAATTTTGCCGAGCAGCAATCGTTTAAAGTGGAGTTAAATGAAGTTGAAGACAGACGTATGGTTTTTTGCAACATCTAGTATTGCTTATCTATGGGTTTCGGTAAGAGCTGTCTTCAACTTAGATTTCCTCCATTTTGAGCGGTCGCTGCTCGGCAAAATTTGGTGTACTCGAAGTATTGTTATTGGCAACTGGAAATCAGTTTTAAAATTGGATACAGTAGAGTTTTTTTTTAACTGGAGCGAATAATTCCCGATTTCCCCTTGGGGAAATTTTTTGATTTTTTTTTTAGACCGATTTTCGTATAGTTTTCCTTTAATTTGATAATATTGTACTTTGCTGAGACTGAACGAGTAAATATCAATGCAATTTTCTGGTTGGAGCTCCGCAGTATCCTTGTAAGCAAGGACCTTAGCAACTTATAGTGCCGTACCCTTTCCTGTATTTAATTGGGAATGATATCAGCGTTTTTCAGTTATTTTCTACTTATCAATAGCTCACATTTAAAATAAATACTGACATAATTTATTTGTCATCAGGACATTCTCTTGGGAACAGCTACAAAGGCACTGCCTTTAATTAAATTTCGCACTAAAAGTTGCACCAAAACGAAAGTTCAGAAAAAGCAACCTGAAATCTAACGGTAAATGATTTTTTCGAAACTTATAATAGACAACTAATAAGAATGACCACATTTGATGACAAATTTAAGGTACCGTTATTGGCAATCAATATTTTCATGCAAAATTAGGTGCCTTTAATTAAATTTCGGGGAGTGTATATATTTGCCAAATATGTACAAATTAAGATCTATGCAATCTAAAAAGCCACTTTTTTTTTAAGAAAATGAGGAAAAAAGTTGCTATTTAGCCACTTTAAAAAAATCATAAAAAAATACTAGCGAAAAGATTTTTGAAAAAATTTTGCAGTCACCATTAGAATTTTGAAGACACTTTTTGTTGAAATTGTTTTTTTGTTTGAGACCGAGGAAAAAATTCAAAATGACTTTAAATGCTATTTCAATGGGTTAAGGGAAGTCTTGTATCATTTAAAAGGAATTCAAATGACCTTTCAGTTAATGCCAAATTTTACAAGAAGTAAGTTTAAATTATGAGTAGAATTAACTTTAAGTGGTGTTACAATACTTATAAATAAAATGCGATAACTATGAATATTATAATGTTATTAAAATTAATTTATGTAATACAAATATTTACTTTTTCGCCAAAAATTAAAAATAATGCGTTGAAGAAATATAATGAAAGTATTTCAATTATTTTTACAAAATTAATATCCAATAAAACTATATAAATTGACTTGCAGGATGACGATGTGGCAGCTGTTAGGGATGGCACTTTGAGCATCCATCGCCTGAAGAAGAGTCTCGACGATCCACACGCCCGTGAGATCACCACCCTGAAGATGGAGATCCAGCAGATCATGAAGGGCAACTACACCTCGCAGAAGGAGATCTTCGAGCAGCCCGATTCGGTGGTCAACACGATGCGTGGACGCGTCCGCTTCGATGGCAACATCGAGAATGGCAACATCGTCCTGGGCGGCATCAAGGATTACATTCCCGAGATCAAGCGTTGCCGCCGCCTGATGCTGATCGGATGCGGAACTTCCTATCACAGTGCAGTTGCCACACGGCAGCTGCTCGAGGAATTGACTGAACTGCCTGTCATGGTGGAGCTGGCCTCCGATTTCCTCGATCGCAACACGCCCATTTTCCGTGACGACGTCTGCTTCTTCATCTCCCAATCAGGAGAAACCGCCGACACTTTGATGGCCCTGAGGTACTGCAAACAGCGTGGAGCCCTCATCGTGGGCATCACCAACACCGTGGGCAGCAGCATCTGCCGCGAGTCCCACTGCGGAGTGCACATCAATGCCGGTCCCGAGATCGGTGTGGCATCCACCAAGGCCTACACCTCGCAGTTCATCTCCCTGGTCATGTTCGCCCTGGTCATGTGATCGTCTCTCGCTGCAGCAGCGTCGCCTCGAGATCCTCCAGGCTCTGTCCAACCTGGCCGATCAGATCCGTGAGGTCCTCAAGCTCGACTCCAAGGTGCAGGAGCTGGCCAAGGATCTCTACCAGCACAAGTCGCTCTTGATCATGGGTCGTGGCTACAACTTTGCCACCTGCCTGGAAGGTGCTCTGGTAAGTACTTGTAATCCCTTTAATTGTAATTATTTTCTGATCTCCTTCTCTTCACCACAGAAAGTGAAGGAGTTGACTTATATGCACAGTGAGGGCATCATGGCCGGAGAGCTGAAGCACGGTCCCTTGGCCCTCGTGGACGACTCGATGCCCGTGCTGATGATCGTGCTCCGTGATCCCGTCTACGTCAAGTGCATGAATGCTCTGCAGCAGGTGACTTCCCGCAAGGGTTGTCCCATCATCATCTGCGAGGAGGGCGACGACGAGACGAAGGCCTTCTCCTCGCGCCACCTCGAGATTCCCCGCACCGTCGACTGCCTGCAGGGCATCCTGACAGTCATCCCGATGCAGCTGCTCTCCTACCACATCGCCGTCCTGCGCGGCTGCGACGTCGACTGTCCGCGTAACTTGGCCAAGTCCGTGACCGTGGAGTAATCTCTCTTCCTTTTTCCAAAGACGGGAGGGAATCTCTCGCTCTTTCCATGATAATCTCACTCATTTACATGCATACACTTTGATTTTACAATTACCCTATCATGCATCAAGATCCAATCTACTTAATACAATTAAATTGAAATTGTTTTGTTAAATGCGTTCTCTTTGCTAATTTGAATTGATTTGACATTTGACATTTCAATGATTCGATTGATTAAGCAAATCGCTTGAAGCGCGAATCTATTTAGAGTATTGTCAAATATGTAGGACTGAAGGATAGTCACATGCTATGGAGGGGTTAAAAGGAATCCGACGACGCTTTAATTAAATTCAACTTTAAATTGGATGACATAAAAATGTAATGCTCCAAAATGTGTGCCACAAAACACATAAAAAGATTGAGGCCGAGCAGCTCCGTGCAATTTCCACTTTGTGGGGAGACTTTGGGACTTTATTTTATTGAAAACTGTGGTGGTATCAGCCGTAAACGGTTATGTCTTCAAGCCAAAACCCCAAAAAACCAACTACCAAATCCAAACAAAACACCAGCGAATAAATGGAAAATATCAAAATGGCCAAAGCTAAGCCAAAATCCCCCTTTAAGTTGCCCCTGTTCCTCACTTCCCCCATTTCGGCAATCGGCAGCCATTGCAATCGCCAGGTACTCGACACACACACACACACAAATACACACAAATACACACACACATGACTTTCAGCGAATTGAACATGTTGAGCAGTGTTCTTATTATTTTCCATTTCCATTGAATTTTCGAAGGGCACATAATCTAGATTAAGGGCCACAGGAAAAGCGTGGAAGCCCCGTTAAAAACTCGACTCGACTCGACTCGTTTCGTACTTGGACGACGGCCAGGCGTTGCCCTTAGCCAAAAAGGCGTTAGACATATTTGGGTTGATGTTTTCATTGGCAGCAGCGGCAAAACATTTAAACGGCCCGTTGCCCCCTTCAGCAAATTGTATTGTTTTCACTCGAAACTGGCCGCAGAGGAACGCATTTCCGCGAAAAGCATCTCGAAATAACTCTGGCCAGAACAGAACAGAACAGAACAGAACAACAATGAATCTCCATTTTCCAGACTCCTTTGTCCTCCTATAGTTCCAAATCTCTCTTATGAAATTTAATAACCTTGCAAAGGGTTTTATCATCATGACAAATTCTTATATTGAGAGTTATTGAATTAAACTATTTTTTTTTTGTTTATCAAAAAATCAAAAATTTAAAAAAATTTGACTGCATTTTTTTAAGTGAAAAATTTGCTTTTAATATGTTTTTTACCCAAATTTATGGCAGCTGACTTTTGCGAAATAAAAAATGTGTCCGAAATATTAGACTGCAAAATTTCGAGTGTTATTTCATTTTATTCATATTGTCTGCTTTTTCGTACAAAACAATTGACAAGAAAACTAAAAATTTGTGTAACACAGCTCCTTGTTTTCGAACTTCGCTGGATTAAATAAAACACAAAACTTACTTGTATGTTTTATTACGAATTTTTTAAAAACCTTTATTAATCTGCAAGGGTATCAAATTTTCGACATGGCGTAGACAAAATTTCCTTCTAGTTGCTAGATCTATTTATAGTTAAGGCATCTGTCTGTCAATGCTGTGTGTGTGTGTGTGTGGTTTTAGCCCATTGTTGCCGACGTTGGTTAATTAACCCATGGCCTGTCAATGCGAATATTCGAGTTGCTGAAGAGTTAAGCCGTCTGAGGATTAAACAACGATATATGTGGGAGTAATTGAAATGCTTGGCGAGTATATGAGTATAAGTATTTATTTATTGCCTGTCTTGTCTCTGGTTGCCAATTGCAAAGTGGTTGGTTAAACCGTCTGCCAATTGGTTTTCGATTGCGATTGCGATTGCGATTGCTCTGAATTTAGTGGGTTTTATCAACTTGTCAGCATAGTCAAAGTTGCAAAGCCGCAAAAACTCTACCCAAAACTAGCTACGATTCAATGCAATTCAATGCGATTCAAAGGGGGAAGTCCTTATAGAGAGGACAACTCTTAAGTGGCTCACTTTAATGTGGTGCTCGCTGTGAAAATGAAAATGAAATGGAAGCATGTTTATGCTTTTCCGGCATTTTTGCCGTGGCGAAAACTTGTGAAACTGTTAGACAAACACGTTCGGGTAATAACATAAGAAACTTTTATCTCGCCACAGTCGTGCAGAACACTCTCTCCCCCTCCTTTTACCATTTTACCTTTGGCATCAGTTTTACCTTAAACTCTACCTGCGATTACCAGAGTCCTTGTCGTCCTCGTTGGTGTCACGTTCAGCTTATTTCTACAATTGCCTCATTAGAAACTGTAATGCATATCCGGTTTATGGCCAATTGCCACATTGCCTCACATTTTTAACTCCGTCCTCATCTGTTTTGCCATCACTTTCTCATCTCTCTCTCTCTCTCTCTCTCTCTTTCTCTCTTGATAGTTGAATTGAGGCAATTAATGCTTAGCCAACTACATCGTAGCAGTATGTACTTACTATGTTCAATAAATAATCTGCTCGTATTTTCCTGGCAATCCGTTGCCATAAAATGTCAAACTTGGCAGACATGGCGTATACGCAATTTCGTTAAGTATACGCACTGTCAACCGGGCTAGTTGTAAGTTGTCCCGAAAAACTGCAAAGTATCCTGCTTCGATGTATTGCCATTAGCCAGATAAAAGTCTGGATTTGTATACCCGTTACTTGCAGGGAGCAAGGGTATATTGGTTTAGTTGTAAAGAATTGAATGCATATATTTGCCTGATTAGTATCAATAGTAGAGTCTATCTAGCTTGCCTTGCCGTTCGTCCGTCTGTTTGTGGAGAGCCCAACAGTTTAGAATATAGAGAAAATATTTACACTGTAAGACCATTTGTTCTTTTATTGTGTTTTCCCCAAAAAGTAGTCTAAATTACAAAAATTTTAATTCTCAAGACGAATTTGTTGACTTTAGAAAACGGTCTTTGTTATAAGCATATAAAAGCTAGAGCTCGATTTCTTTTATTGTTATATATTGTTCAACTTAGTCGCATCAAGGTCGAATACATATAACCGTTATTATGGTTGTTTTAGTTTTTTTAAAAATTGCAAGCGCCTAAAACTATGCAATATTTGTATGCAACTAAAGTTTAAAGTACTTATGTCCAATAAACATTTACTTTTCTATTTTTTACCAGGTATCTTGCAGTCAGGAATTAAGCTGTAACCTCACCCGCTTGTTGTTGTCTATTGATCCTCGTTGCAGGGCGTAAGGCAAAAGTCAGAACGGCGCTTGTTGACTTTCTGCTTCAACGCTCAGCAGTCAACGACTCTCTATGCTCTTCTCTCAACACTCGGCACTCAATTGATTGGGGCAATTGGTTGGGCACTTGGATTAGGGCTGGATGGTGGGAGATGGCGGCAGTGAAAGCGGAGGGAAGAACCTTGTAGATTGATGCCATTGATGGATATCGAATGATGCTGAGCCTGGACTATTTAGACTCTTGGGGATTTGCGGTATTCGTCGTTGTGTGTTTAGCGCCACGTTAATGCCAGACACATTGACGCCTCGACGCTGTGGTGTCAATTTATTTTCGAACGTCAGGCAGGCAGGTTCCATTTAGGCCCTTTGATGACGATGAAGACGACAGCGCCGAGAATCCATTTGTCCAAATTGTAATTGTCAGGCCACAGCAACTGGCCAAAATAGAGTTGTCTCTGAAAAAGGTTTTCCTGTCCCCCTTTTGGGATATGCATCTTTCAATGGGTTCAGGGCAGCATCTTTATCATTTCGATGTACCTCGGGGAAGGTTTTCACACGGGAGTGTGAGCTAAAAGGTAATTGAATATACATATTTGCAAAGTTATCTCATTTCATTCTCAGCCTCAGCTCGAAGAGAGGCGCGTAAACCCGTTTTAAATATGCAACAAAAAGTTGCACAAAGTTAGTTGAGAAATAACTTTTTCAATGCCATTTGCGGACTTTGTTGATGCCTCTTAAATGGGATTTGAGATGGGGATGGGAATGGGGATGGGGATAGGAATGTTGTCCGTGTCCAAGGAGAATTCAGCTGTCGGGCATTGTGGTTATTGTTATTGTTCAACCGAAAAATAGAAGAGATGGGAGATGGGAGATGGAAGACAGCTATTCGAGTGCATCAGTTAGTTGAAAAGTTTTGCTCAAAACACAACAGACAATCCAATATAATTCAAATGATAATTGTTATGTCTTTTGTCATAAAAACACAATATTTTGTCAAAAAGAACAAAATGTTCTGACATAACAATGAAGTCAGGTGACCAGATCGAGAAAGTTTCCAACTTGACATCTGTCTCATCTTCTGTCTGTCTGTCTGTCTGTCTGGTTGAGTAACCACTGCGAGTCTTGCACATGGCACATGGCAAAACTGCCACAGTCAATGGCAGTCACATTCCCTGGCCAGCAAATGGTTTTTAGATCTCTTCATTTTGCATAACACGGGCTCAAGTGTATCGTGTACCATATAAATGTGTGCTTTTTTCCCCCTCTGCAATATTAATAGAGCCGTAGGGGAAGCGCGGGAAGAGGGATGAAGGGAATCCCCTGTTCACAGTGGGGTTATTTGCAATTCCAACGCAAATTTGGAAGTCACAGCGTGCTCTGATGGAGTTGCTTGCAACATCAACATTAACAAAACAAAAAACAAAAAAACTAGTAGAAAAGACAGCTGTGGAGCAAAGTCAACTGCGAGAGACCCTGTACTAAAGAATTCTGTAAATAATAAAATAATAGCTTAATAAAAGTATTATTTTAAAGTAAAATGCGAAATTCGAGCCAATAAATTCTAATTTCTCTTTCAACAAACTTAATACACTCTCTATACTCTTCAATTACAGAGTCTCACAACAATGACAAACTGAACGAACGGAAATGCCAAAACAAAATACTCGTACAAATATGGACCAACAACTCGTATTCAGTGTACGGTACCCTAAACGAGTACTCGCCTTCATTGAGCATATTCACAGGTTGAACGAGTCTCTAGCTGAACTGAATATCCCTTTGTTGTTCGAATAAAAAGCATATCTAGTAGTCGAATATATCGCGCATTGCTCGAACGTATTTTTAGTGGCTTCATAGTAAACGAAAGACTTTACTTTCCCCTTGGCACTCCTCCGACTCCCACTCCCACTCCTTTTACTATTCCTTTTCCTGCTCCCTTAGACAATTGGAATTCCCAGTGCAAATTTTGGTTCCACTCTCGACAGCTGCGACCGCTTAAGATGTCTCCATCTCCTTCGTCCTTATGTGCCGATGTGTTTCCAATATGATACACTACTGCACCACCGTGGTGTCCTTGACGACACCACAGTCCTGCCATTCCCATTCCCATTCCCATTGCCAATGCCAATGCCATTTTGCATAAAAGAAAAACGTCGCTCATACGCCACGTTGGCTATAATATTTCGTGGAACTAATGAACCACGCAGCATCATGTGCGGTGCCACTTTGCGGATCTAGGTGGTTGGGTGGTTGGGTGGTTGTATAAGCGTAGAGCGGTGTGGGTGGTTAATGCGGCATCTTTTGTCATTCAACTGTTGTTGCTCTCTTGTGGGTGTCATTGTTTGTGTTTGTGTTTGCGTTTGCGTTCGCTTCACATTGCCCAACGTTCTTACTATTGAATGCATGTTTGTGTGCTGTATCTGTCTGTGTGTGTGTGTGGGTGTGTAAGTAGGTGGGCGGTAGGTGCCGCACAGTGGAACTTTCACTAATTTTTGACCAGTATTTATTATTAAAATGAGTCATCTTTATTCTGAAAACATATTTAAAATTCTTATTAAAATACATTTTTATTTAACAGTTTTGTTAATATTTTATATTTAAAATTTGTTCACTTTTAATTAAATTGGTGGTCAGGTGGCTCAGTGACAAGAGTCGTCGACCTGCCACAATCAGAACTCTCAGTTTGAATAACTGAATTTTTATTCACACAAATGCCAAGCTTTAAAATCATCAAGAACGATAACTATAATTAACAATTATCCGTTAAGGTTAAAAGCCATTCAATTTAGATATTGTCCACAAGAACAGATTCTAAATATAATAAAGAGTGGAGAAAAAAACTTTTAGTAAACCCACTTGTATGGTATTTTTTTATTAAAAATGCTATTTAAGTTTTTTTCTGCAGCAAAAACTGATATTTGCTGCAAAAATATAAAAGTTGCTCGAAGAAAATAAAGAAAAAATGCCAAAAATGTAAAATAAAATTTGCTAAACTGAGCAAATAAACCATTTTCTAAATTGTAGTTCTAATAAATTTCTGTGGTTCTTTTACTTTATATACTTTTTTTGACTTTAAAATATATTTATTTTTTTTTATTTAAAATTTTTCCGCTTTCAATTATCACACTTTTGTATATGGTTTTACATATATATATTTTTTTTCTGCAAAATCCGATCAAATATTTTCAATGAAAAGCAAACGAAAAAATATCGAATTCGTAAATTTTCAAATATGAAATAATCCCCACAAAAATGACCGCATGGACCACTGTGGGTCGGAACCAAAATCCCCCGGCAGCTTCATATGCAAACATATTTATGTGGCTACGTGCTGCTGCATATCTTTTCAAAAATTTTACAATTCACCAGTCAGACAGGCGAGCAGTGGAAATATTTCCCCAGCTTTATTTGAAAGCTCTCTTGGAAGGTCCCTCCTCCCTCTCCTGCCTCATCTGCATATAGACGGAGGGAGCACCTACAACTTGATGGTAAAAGCTGCTCTCTCAGTCTGTCCGGGGAATGACAAATAACTTTTGACACATGATGCCACAATGCTCGCTTTGAATTTCATTTCTTACAGCGCTGCAAATACAATAAGGGGGAAAATTGAGAATTATTTAAAAAAAAAAGAGTTTCTGATTTCTAGCTAACAATCCAAACAATTTTCATTCAACATTTCCAGGAAACGAAAACAAAAGAGATCGTACACAAAAGACACGCCCACATTCATGTACTTTGTTGTTTTCTCCCCAGCGATTAATTTGAGTACAAGATTTTGAATAATGAATACTTGTACATGGGAGATTCGTGAACCTTTTGGCGATGTGCAGCATTAAAGTGATTTATTAGCGTTAAGTGGATTTTAACATAAATCAGAGGAGCTCTTAAGGAACACGAAGACGCTTATCTTTCCAAAAGTAAAATAGATGATCTTAACACTCCTTGGAAGGGAAGGCAACTCAACTAAGAGAAAACATTACAGTCCTAGAGGTAGAGAGAATGAAAGTATCTCCCTCTCTCTATCTCTGTATTTAGTTACTTGGCTCGTTTTAAATCATAAAATATTTATGCCCCGAGGGGGCGTCTGTAATTCTACTTAGTTTACGGCCCTCGTAAATTGAGTGGGCATAAAATACTTGCAGCGAAACACATTTAATCGAAATCAGTACAGCGACCCTAATGGACATAGGAGCAACATCAAGTCCTACAGCTGTTGAGTCCCAACTCCTTTAGTTATGGCAGTCCAAGGTTGCCACCTCCAAGGACATATGAACTGCCCCCCTCCCTTCTCCCTCTCTCCCCTTTTCACCTCCTTGTGCCATTGAACTCGCAAATCTGCTCAATTGCCCGGCACGTGTCCTGTCAGACAAACAACCTCAGACAACATTGTGTCTCATCTAATGGCTTCATATTTTTCTCTAGTTGATTTTACCACAATAAAAATCTATGGCCACTATGACCCGAGGTGTCTAAATGCTCCAACTAAATTATAGTCGACTGTAACAACATATCAATTGCTTTAGCTGCCATTAAGAGTCTCTACTTCTTTTTGAAGAGGCTATAACAATGAACGAGTCTGCTATTAAACTGTAATTCTATTTGATTTTACTTTTGGTTGTGGCAAATCTATTGTACAAACAGTTAGTCAATTAAATTTTTTGACAAGAAAAAAATCAACAAGAGTGACTTTTCATTCCGTTTAAAATTTGTATCAATTTATTCAAACAAATTTAAAATATTTAGGGTATTCAGAAACTATGATATTTGTGTTATGTGGCAAAGTGATAACACTGTAGCTAGTGAGCGACCTTTTTAAGTTTCTGTTGTCGTATTTGTGATATCATTGAGTTAAATTTCAATGAACAGCTGTTTTGTATAAAGCAAGCTTTCTTTTAATTCGTTTACGCTCATGAGTTTGGTGTCACCCTCTCTTACTCTTGTCTTTTTTAATGCTTTTGCCATCGTTAAAAATCAATTTAATATTTAAAAAAAAATTTGTATCTCCTTATTTAGATTTAAAATCGGTCCTAAGGGACAATCACTAAAATTGTCATCTGGGTGATTCGAACCTTAGTTATTCACCTGAAAGTTCTAATTTTGGCAGGTCGGCGACTCTAGCCATTGAGCCACCGGACCAAGAAAAATTACTTGCTTTTACAACCAATATCAATACCGACCTCAGTGTGACCATATTTTGTTAGATACTTTAAGCAGTCTGGCCACCTTTCTCCTTTTGAAATTTTGTGTCAATACGACGAATTTTGTATACATACCCCACGGCATGTTTGGTGTGATATACTTACTTTTCTCTGTGTGTTTGTTGTCATTACAACATATCGCACTTTGCCACATAACACAAATATTAGAGTTTCTAAATACCCTAATTGTTTTATACTTATTATAACATGAGAAGTTAAATATAAAGGTAAGAACTTGAAATTTAAATTTATAAATTTTTTAAAAAGACAAATAAATGATAAACTATCGTTACTTTGAAGCAAAAAAATTATTTCAACGAAATTAAATTAAATTTGAATGCAGAATGAATTACGAGGCCAAAACATACATGACTAACTGTTGATGCATCTAGATAAATTAGAGAGGACATGGATGTATTAAAGTTAACACTAACCTTCAACCGATAGCTTCTTTTGTTTATCAAACTAGTTAGCTAAATTACCAGTAAACCGGTTTCCATCGGACAGCTTAGAATATTGTGCAAAGAGACTTCTCATTAAGTTACGAAACCCTAAATAGCACAAGTTCTTTCAAATATTCTTATGTAACTCATTTGTTCTAAGGCAGACTTTAAATTAAGAAAACGAAAAAAAGAACTTTAGATTAAAAATGATAAATAAGTGTGTTTGATGTTAGTTAATTTGACTTTAAAGTGGCTGATCCGGTTTTTAACCTTGAAACTTTAGCAAACGAATAGAGCGTGGAAGCTCTAGATACCGTTTTAGAAATTAATTAATTTATTTATAACTTTTATAGAGTTTTATAAATATGAACAGAAATAACCAGATTTTAAAAGTGCAAACTTTATATTTTAATGTGAACATCTTTCTTTGCAGCTTATAGTTCAGTTTAAGTTAAAGTTTAACTAAACAATCAATTCGAATCGATAAGTAAGAATGAGTTGCTATTTGAATCTGTATTTATTTAGTCAGTCTGTCGTCTGCCCAGTCGAACTAAAACGAACACTGAAACCGAAACCGAAACTGAAAATGAAACAGGTTTTTATGCTAATTGGTTGAACAGAAGAGCCTATTGTGAATAGGAGAGCAGTGTGTGGGAACGTGTATCATTTAACTTCCGCATGTGAGGCACAAGACATGAACACGATCTTGAAGAAAAGAACAGAACATGGAGTTGTTTAAGTTACAGAGACTCGACATTATTGCTAAGAACATAATTAATTTGACGTGTTTGAATTATTGATTTCATAATGAGTAAAAAAATATTTAGTTTTTTTAAAGACCTTTCGTAAAGTAACTAAATAAATCTCATCAAAGACCTTGTAATTTTCAATAAGAAAAAACAATTTCACTAGTAATTAACAGCAATATTATTCGAATCAAAGCTCAGACCTACAACAATTTTAATAACAAGTTTAATTTGTGTTTCAACCCCATTCATTTGAAAATTAGTGAAATAAAATAAAAAATTACTTTTTCTCTCTTTTAAAAAAATTTGTGGAAAACTTTTATAAAATGGTTCGCTTTTTTTAAAGAATTAAACAAAAGTCAGCAACGACTTTTAATATTCAATAATTAAAAC
This sequence comes from Drosophila suboccidentalis, assembly GCA_037043435.1. Taxonomy (NCBI): domain Eukaryota; kingdom Metazoa; phylum Arthropoda; class Insecta; order Diptera; family Drosophilidae; genus Drosophila; species Drosophila suboccidentalis. The sequence continues at coordinate 555,855 of JBAMBK010000678.1, read as the reverse complement.
AACTTCACTCGTAATTAACAGCAATATAATTCACAGACTGGAACAGAGTTTCGAGTTTAAATTCAGACTTACAATTTAGCCTCATATACCTACAGATTATAGGAAGTAGATTTGGTAAACTGAGGGCTAGTAGTATGTTCTGATGGTGTTGCTGTTGACAAGGCGGGACGTCGGCGTCTGATAGGAGTATCCATGGGTGTCTCTGGTTGTGGTCTCCACAAATGGCTCCTCGGTGGTGCTCTCCTCTGGAGTTACTGGCGTCGAAGTTGTCGTTGTCTTAGTTGTGGTTGTAATTGGCTTGAGGGGATGTACTGTAGGCTTCGGCGTCGCAACGTCGTCGTCGTCTTCTGTTGTTGTCGTGAACACAGATTGAGTGCTGGAGCTAACTTCCGGTATAAAATCTGTGTTTACCTCTGTGCTCTGTGTGAATACTGGACTCTCAGTTGTCGTCGTCGTCGTTGCTGGGCCATTGAATGTGAATGTTTTGGTAAAGCCAAAGCTGTTGCCCAGTTGTGACTTGGCCTGCAGGAAGTTGGTCAACAGTTGTATCTTCTGAGAAATTAAGTTCGAGATGAACTGCGTGTTGGCGGGGGCAACAGTTGGAGTCGTCTGATAGGAGTAGCCTACACAAAAATGATGTACGATAATTAACTCGATATCACTTGAAAGTATTCAACTTTTACCACTACTCGGCGCGAAAACCTTAATGAAAATCGGCTTGGCATCAGCCACATTCACGATGATCGCACTGCAAATCAACAGACCCAAAATCGGACTCGTTCTCATGGTGATGACAGTAATAATAATAGTGATAATAATGATGATATTCTCAGTCGCGACCACTTTATAAACTGACCAACCGCCGCGTGTCTCAGCTCACTTTTATACTCGACTCGCACAACTTCTCAGTTTGTATTTTATTTTTCAATTTTGTTAGTTTATGATCAATGTGTGATTTGACTCGAGTGGCTGACAAATATGATGTGAATGCTGCGGCTGCGAGTTCTATTCATTTTGGCCCTGGTTGAGGCCAGGTTGGTCCATCTGTCCATCTGTCTGTCTGCCTGTCTCTCTATCTGTCTGGTAGGTGGCATCTCCCTCAATGACTCCACATAAACTAACAATAAAATAAAAAGACAGCTTCAGAGCATGCGAATGTCGCATTATTTGCGACTTCGAGTTTATCTCGATTTTTATTATTGTTCTCGGCCTTCCTGTTTGCATCAACATCGACACTGAAGAGCATCAAGAACACTTATAATTGGGTTAGTTATGCTGACTAAGCACTAAAACAACTCTATATTTTGCATGAAAGATACGTTTTTATGGCACTTAAAAATATAAATCTGTTTGTTTGACTTTGAAGTCAACTCGAGTTGACCACATGGCAAATGCACTCTTCAGACTTATCAATCATCATTAACAGATCTGAGGAGCTAAACAATAATTTACACTTAATATAAGTGCAGCTGGAATTATTCTTTTAAAAATGTTCCTTTAATTATTCCATTTTGTAGAATTAAAGAATAAATTTAAGAAAATAATAAATTTACATTACGTAATTTAATTTAAAGTCCTTAAAAGTTTTAATGAACTACTCTCTTATGGTTTTGATATTTAAAATTATAAAATTAATTAATTATTAATTATTATTATTTAAAAAGCCCTTAACCACTTTCATACTGTATTATAAATACAAAAAAAAAATTAGTTAAAAAAAAATGAATAAATTTTTGAGAATTTTTAAAATTTTCATAACAAGTCTTTCAAAATTTTACTTCAATAACTCAATTTTTGTATTTATAATATAAACTGATACTAAGTAAATTTTGTATAATTCCAAGTTCTTGGAATCTTTTTTAAATTACTTTATTTTAATCTCACATTGACACATAAATTGCGATAGTTTTAAGCTAGACTCTTCTGTCTGACTTCTGGACTGATACAAAGTGAGTCCATATTTCAGATACTCAGATACTCAGTACTCAGTACTCACTAAGCCCCACCCTTGCCATTCAGATATGCAAACTTATGAACACTATGAAAATCATAAATAAAATGTAGTTTTTCTGTTTTTTTGACTTTATGACAACTGAATGTTTGCATTTGAGCTCATCCCGATGAGCTACCCATAAATCGTTACATCATAATCTCTCTCCCTTTTGTTTCGCCTCTCCGTCTATTGCTCTCCCTCTCTCACTCTCTCATAAAGTATTTAAAGTATTGCCAAACACTTTGGGCAGCTATTCGAGAACTCGTACGGTTTGTCTAAAAGTACTATGTATACTATATGTACATATTTATACAAATATCTCTGAATGTATGAATGTATTTATTGGACAGCTCTTACTGAAATACACTGGAATTATATGTTTGCATTCATTTATGCAAACAAACATGAATACACTCAAACTGTGTATGTGTGTGATTCTCTATAGCAGTAAATTTTTATAGGCAACACTTTGGATCGTAAAGAAAAACGATGGATATAGACTTTGCCACTGGCACACGGTCGTTGTTGCCACAGAGGCTGCGCGATGGGGCATTTAATAATTTAACCACGACTATTTAGTTTCCATTTCCACAAAATGCCTTCGTGTTAACGCCTCGAATGCAATAAATAAGCCGGTGTGGCCAAATGTTAACCGCAATCCACCCACAACAAGGCAAAGCCCGAGTTGAGTTCGGTTTAGGGAACGGATGGGAAGGGGAAGTGCAGGAATCGGGGCAGGTCAAAAATGTTACGTGGCTACATCATATATCCCAACATTCGAGTATCCTCAAATACAAACACACACACACATATATACAATATATGCATGGACATAGGCATTTTGTGCACGAATACTCGTAGAGGAGCCAAAACCAAATCCCTTAATGTTAAGGCATAAATATTTCATTTTATTGCTCAACCTCAAACAAGGGTTACACTCAACGAACCGTGGCGGCATCAAAAAATGTTTCGCATAAATTATCGGACATCCGTGCGACTCTCTCCTTTCCCTACCCCCTGAAAATGGCAGCATCCATTCGTTAGAATCATTGCCAAATGCAAGAATGCTCAGATTATTTATACTCGACTTTGATTTTATTAAATTTTAACTACAATCTCAGTCAAATTGAGTTTGAAACCGACTCTCTAATTGGACTCTCTATTAGACACCTAGAGAAAATTTTAAGAATTTAGAAACTCAAAATTCCTAAAAAAATTTATTAATTTTAAAATTACTTTAATTTAAGAAATCTATGATAAAAACAAATTTCATTTGACCAAAGTATGTATAATAAACTCTTATGTATTGTTAAAAAGTTTAGATTTAAAGTTATTCTGAATATACAGGTTTTTAATTTTAAATTTTTTTAAATTTGGTTTACTAGATACATATTAGCTTTGGCGTTTAAGTATGTGGTTAGTTAAATTAAATTGAATTAAATTTAATTTTAAATCAATATATATTTATTTAACATTTATTTATTCTATGACTGTTTTTCTCTGAGTGTAGAAATACGTAACTGATGCAAATGACGAGTATTAATCTTCAATCTAGAATTCTATAGAAATATGTCAAGTGTCAGTTACTAGAGCAATGTGACTCTTGCTGAATAGTTCAATCCATTCAACTCATGGTCAACTAAATGATCTAAATGATGTAGTTTGCAGTTTGCTAGTGCACTAATTGACCTCTTTGTGGAGAGACATTGACCAAGATAGAGTTGAATGGTAAACAAAGATTATCGATGCAGAACTTTGAGGCTGTGAATCGAGAGTTGACAGACAGACAGACCAGACCAGACCGTAAGCCAAATGATGTTACAATTTACCAAATGTCGCAATGGGGAAAGTTGACCAGTTTCCATTTTATTTTTTTTCTTAACAGCATTTGATATTCCTTTTTCCACTCACTACTTATTGAAAAATGCTTTTCAATTGCCTTGTTAGCATTCCAGATCAGGCCAGCTGCCAGCAGAGTTGCCAAAGTCTGCGAATGACTGTGAGTGGAGGGAAAGTACTTGAATACTTGCCCCCAAAGCTGCCCCCTTGGCTTCAATGGGAGCACTTGAAGAATTTTTTTAAAGAATATTTCATGCCATTTTTTGTCGGCATCGCTGTTGCGAAAAGGAAAGTGCGAAATTGGCACACCAAGTGACCGACAACCCCTTAGCACCAGCGACAACCCTACGGCGAACTGAATGTAGACGTAGATATAGATGTAGATTTAGTGAAAAAAATGCCATAATGTTACTCGTCGTTTCAACTACAAACAAGAGAACAACAAACTGCGTAAAAGTTTTAAGTGCTTTCGAACATTTTGACAAGTTGACTTTTTGTTGCTGTGAATGGAACCAATAATGTTCCAAAGTAAACTTATTTTCCTGACATAATCAATGAAAATAACGTGAATAGCCATCAGTCGATGCGACAAGAGAGAGAGCAATAGAGAGGGAGACGGAGAGAGACGGAGAGAGAAGGGGTACTCTCATTTCGGGTTATTCGAGCTCAGGCTTGTTTCACACTCTCTCCGATTCATTGTTCCCTATTCCTGTTCCTGTTTCCTTTTCATTCATTTTCCTCCTGCATTATACACTCAGAAATTTTCTTTGATATTTCTGATAATGGCAATCAAATTTAAAGTGCCCTAAAATTCAAAAATCCTTCAAATGTTGACATATATTATTGAAAATATTAAGCTGAAAATGGTTTAGTAATATTAGAAGTTTTTTTACTATGGAAAACCTATGAAAAATTTGAAAAAACCTATACCAAAATTTAAAATTTTTTTTTATTATTTTTTTTAAATGTATATTAAAAAAACAACTAATTTCTAAAATTAATAAGTATATGGTGATTTTCTTAAATTTTTAAAAAATTCATAATTTGTACCATGATTTTTTTGAGTGTATGACTTTCTAGCTGCTGAGGGCGATTAAAAGTTGCATTAAGAAGTTAAGTACATTTGGACTAATAGAAGTCTTTAGTTTTACTTAAATTTCACATACTCTGAGAATGAGAATTCATTGATGCTCTGTGGAAATGCTTGTGAATACGTATACGTAATAATTGCGTATACGTGCCGAGTCATGAAACAATCATACATATATCTAATGATATGGGAAAAGGTGTTTGCTTCTCGGTGTGTTTGGCATATTTCGTCGTTGCGAACGAGAAAGTCAAAAGTTTTTGGCTTCACCTGCTGGTACTTTTGACAGCAATAAAGGCCAAATATTGCCAACTCCACCTGTACTTTTACCTGTACCTGTGCTCTTTACATACTTCTAATTCACATGCATACATATATTTGAGTATATACGTGTGTGTGTGTGTGTGTTTGTGTGTGTTTGTCGATGTCGATGTCGATGTCAGAAGCAGTTGCTGCATTTTGAGCAAACAGACATGAAACTTGTGTGAAATGGCTTCCTATGGGAATGTTTACATCTGGAATGAATTTGCAAACTCTGACAGTTGCTTGCGTTTTCTGTCAGTCAACGAGTCAGCGTCAGTGTCAGCACAGACAGACAGGCAGACAGACGGACGGACAGACAGACGGAGAGGTAAACAGGCAGAGGGAAACAGCAAGATAGACAGACAGACAGACAGACAGTCAGACAGGTATTTATTCGCTTGTGCTTCCACATTTCGTCTCGTTTATTTAATCGTGAGACATTCGACAAGTTGAAGGGTGCGATTAATTTAAAACCTGCCAATATTTGCATTTCCCATGTCCCCAAATAAATAAATGGCCAAAAATGATGCTGGTCCAATGTCCCAATATCCCCCGAGCTGTCGAACTCAAATCAAATGTGAAACTCCTGACATACGTCAAAGATTTCATCACGTAGCAAACCCGTTAGCTCTCCTCAAACGAGACTACAAGTTTTGGCCGCCAAAAAATATCTGAGAGTCTACCAATAATAGTTGTCATGACCGCAAGCCGTTTGAATTTCCATTACCACGAATGGGCATAATAATCGGAGAGCATGGCATCCCATCCTGCCGGTAATCGAGTGGCCCATAACCGTAACCATCAACATAATGATTGGCATAACCATAAGCCAGACCAAAATCAAATCAAATACGCGATGAGTCGCCGTTCATTTGCCAGCTGCCAGTTGAGAGTTGCCTGTTAAGCGACCACAAAACTTCAATATTAGGAGAAATGCAGGAGCTGTTTCCTCTTCATTTGTGAGACCCTGTACTTAAATATATATATAGGGTAATATAAGTTAGTCAAAAGTAAACCCATAGTGTATTGAAATATCTCAACTGCATAAACAATCGAGTCGATAAATTTATTTTTCATTCTATAATTTTATGATAATTTTATATATTGTTGTTTATTTTCATTTATTTTAATTACCGATTAAGTACCGGGTCTCTCTGTACACTTTTCTACCACTTTCAATTATTTTTGATTGCCCAAATTCCTTTTCATTGTGGCTTAAAAGAAAACTGTATTTTGTTAACAAAGAACTCACAAGTTCCAAGAATTGTTGGATAACATTTCTTTCTTTTCCGGCTCGTAAAATAAGTGCATTAAATGCATGAAAACTTGTTTAATCTACTTCAACTTCAGCTAAGAAAACTTTTCTTTTCTATCTCAAATGCAAAGCGCTAAAATGAACAAGGAATTAAAAATTAACAGACACTCCAAAGGATAAAGAAGGTGAAAGAATGGAAAATAGTTCATTCGAATAAAGTAAAGTACTTAAGGCATTTATATGTACATAAGCTGGCAAGACACTTAAACTAATAAGTTAACTAAGCCATGAATCAATTAGATGGCACGATTGGCTTTTGCCAGTTTAATGGACATCTGTGCCAATCAGTGGGCCATAATTTACTCTGACAGCACTCAACCTTCAATTTCCCCTCGGTCTGCTCCATTGACAAACCAGAATCATGTGGAGAGTGAGTGTACTCACATCCCGTTGCCCCGAATTATGCTCTGGCACAATGTGAATACATTTATTAGCATGAATATGCGCATATTTGTGTGTACACGTTGAAGCTGTTGCTGTTGCTGTTGCTGGTTGTGGTTCTGACCAAGTCAAAACACAGATGACCAACAGTTGTACGATACCAATCCATATAGTCATGGGCTGCTGAGCAATCGGCGTGTGCTTAGACGTAATTGAGGACAGGACTTTGACTAAGCACTGAATACTGTTACTGGCAACTGGCAACTGGTAACTGGATACTGCCAACAAAATACAACAAGCTAATTAGGTTGCTTCCATAATAGCACTTCCCGCAGGGAGTGCAACATCATGACGGGGTGTGGCAAGTGGCAGGTGGCAGGATGAAAGCAGAACGAATCTGAGCACTATGGGACAAATACTCAATACATTCCTTAAAACAATCTTAATAAATATATTTAAGAATATCAATATTTGGAAACTAAAGTTAGGAAACAAAACTGGGAAGCAAGTCATACAAATAAGAAAATCTCAATTGATAATATTATAAATTCAAACTTAAAAAACTTAATTAAAATAGCAAAAATTCAAATAAGCTGAAATAAATATATTTAATTGAAAATCGGTTCGTCCCACAAGCCATAAGAATACTTTTATTACAATTCGAAAGACATTTATGACACATGTTATATTAATGAGCTAGATGCCTGATTTTCTAATTTCCATTTACTAATTTTTGGACTCTGAGTGTTTTTCTATGTTCGGTTTTCTAATTGATGCTAATTTTGATTCTTAAAATAATATTTTTAAATTAATAACTAATATTAATAATTTATTTTACCCGCACGTGAAAATTTAGAGTGTCTAGCTCTTATAATCTATAGACAAATAAATAAAATATTCCAAATTCTATAATAGTCTTACAAAATACTCTAGACACATTTCAAATATATAGCTTAATTTTTCAAGTTTGTGACTAAATATTAAATAATATTCCCATAGTAACTTGAGGGGGCTGAATCTCTGTTAGCGTTTACCCGCGCACTAAACGAGCTCGTGTTTGCTCCTGCATAATAATCAGATGAGGAACTAAACGATTTGCTGGCTACGGGAACAGGCAGCATCCCAGGTGCCAAGTGTTGGATAAAAGGCGGTCCAAGGTGCCAAATGGGAGACGAGTGAGAGAGTCTACAGAGAGAGATGTGCGATGCGCTGAGCACGTATTAAATCCAATGAGGTCGCATTCATTGGCCAAATTGATTCAATTGCGACCCGGCAACGGCAACGGCAACGGAGGTGACTCTTCATTAATAGTAACATCACTGCAGTCAGGTTCATTCAGTAGTTAGCTCCATTCGGCATTTGGTTTGCTTTGCTCCAACATTTCCCAGAACTAGCTCAATTATCCCCCTCAATAATGTTTACTCGTAGATGCGTGCAACGTGTCTTCCACGCGAGTGAGAGTTTAAGCCATTATGTACTTCATATCCAGCCATGAAACACTTTATTTTCAACACTCCTTCTCCTTCTAGCTTCAAACGACAATTAGTTGCAATTAGCGCTAATTGCCTTATGATGATAGGAATTACCAGGAACTGCATTACACTCCAGCAACAGAGCAACAACTTGGCCAAAAAGGTCAAAAACGTCATTCGATTTAATGCTTCTCTTAGATAAGGATTAATAATATGCATACAATATAAGTTCATTCTATATTTACGGTAGGGAACAACTGTTTTGATTACTTAGAAATTCTCTGAAATGTGTCTATCCAAATTATGTGTTGCAATAACTACACTAAAAAACAGATCGTCTATCTCTCTGTTTTAGAGCTAGACACACCAAACTTGATATGCAGGTTAAAATAAAAAAAATAGTCAATTCTAATTTGATAAAAACCTATTTTCTAATAATATTTGTTTTATTTCTGTCTTTTATTTTAACTTTTATTTTTCTGTTTTAACAGAATAGGTACAGAGTCTATCAAAGTCGAATTAACCCGGCTGTTGCATTTCCTATCAAGTAGTTGTTATTAACATTTCCAATGATTTTCAGCCTCGAAGGACATTAAAACAGAAATGAAAGCAGTAATATTGGAACATTGGCTTGCTACTGTCAACAAAACCAATCTTGAATCAAGGTCATTATCTATAATTTTTCCGAACGTTGCATTTTTCTGCTCACATTTTCCCAAACTGCAACTGAATAAACCTCTTATTATGAGTGTAATCGAAGAGATACATATTGATTTACATTGTGATACATTTCTTTTAAAGTTGAACTGCAGTTCTTTAAATTACAACTCGTTAACAACATTTTTCTTTCACTGAAATAATTGCAGCTATAGAAATGTAGGAATTGAGAAAATGAAGGCGAATCCTTGAGACCCATTGTCCTTTTTCTGGCAGCTACTTGCTAATAAAACAATGCAATGAGCTTACAAAAAAAAAATAAATAATCGACAATGAAAATAATTGCAAAGTTATAGAAAATAGCAAGTGAGCAGGCTGCTTGACTTCGAAATACCCTGTATGCATTTTTAGATAATATTTTCAACATATTATAAAAATATTTCCAATCACTAATATCATTTTTTATTAAAAAAGGAAAAAAAATGCATATTTTTACACACAAACATCATACCGCTTTACCCATAAGTACTGGGTATTGATTTGGTTTGGTCATTAGATATAAATAATGACCATGCCTTAATTCCTTTAGTTGTACATTTCGGAGATTTTGGCCTGAAAGTCGGATATTGTTGATGAAATATGAATGCATTTGTACATTTGTACATTTCTTGTGTATTATGTATGAGCAGATGTAAGGACAATGGGCTACAACAATGGAATCCTTAAGGTACACATGTGACTACGAATGACAAAAAGTCCGTTGAGCTCTACGCTCTCGAATATTGCTGTCTTTAGCAATTTCACACGTCAACAAAAATTGAATTTAATTTATTCTCCTTGCCAAAACACATTTCTGGCACACACACACACACACAGATGTAGTCGGCAAATAAGAGAGGAAGAGGGGAAGAGGAGAAGAGAAGAATGGGGCATTGTTGGTGCCTTGTCCGAGCCAAGAATTCGATAACAATTCGGAAACCTGGCAGTACGCTTTGTTTTTTGGATAGCCGAACAGAAGAAGAAGAAGTAAACAAAAAGAGTGCGGGACAAAACACACAAAGCACAAAAACAAAAGCGAATCGGAAATGAAATTTCGATGTATGGATTTGGGCGCACATCGATATAGATTTATGTATGTCTCGCTTCTGGAAAAGCCTTTGCATTTGGGTGTTGCCATAAAAATAGACAGATGAGCTTAAGCCAGGACATGTTGTGTGTGTTTGTGTGTGTGTGTGTGTGTGTGTGTGGGCGTGGCAGAATGAAAGACAGACAAATGGATTGCCCTGGCAATGCAAGAAATTATTTTACTGTGAAAATGATTCTAAACAAACATACACAATAAATACGACTAACTAATTTAGATGAACACACACTCTGTATGTTTGTGTGTAAGGTATTTTTAGCTCAATCGCTGTTGGCTTAACAAAAAAAAAAAAGAAGAAAATAAAAACGTAGACTCACTTGGCTGTAATAACTTGAAAGACCTCAGAAGTAACTCCTGTTCATTGGTTTACTGCCTAATTTGCATTTCGTTTAAGGCCAGAATAATGCTGGCTTTAGGCCAAAATCACTCAGCTTTGCATTTTTGCGTATTTTGCAAGCTGATTAGCAAACGATGATGATTAAAAATGCCTTTGAAAATGAAATTCAGTATACGCCCCATCATCCGCAAAGCGGACGCGTTCTGAATTTTGATCTGTTGGAATGCGTTCATAATTAGACGCCTATCAAATGTCGTGATTCTGCGAAATTGCAAACTAATTGGAATTCTTGCGAAAGCGTAGACTGGACTGAGAGGCAGAGAGAGAATGAGAGCTGAAAGTATATGTATCCTCCATTTGCATTCCCTTTATTTTTGGAGCATTCGACAAATAGTTTGATGCATTTCTTAGTAGCGTTGAATTCATCGGAGGAGTTGCCATTGAGGGCATTTGTGCTTGGATGCCAGCTGAACGGCTCTCAGGGGTAATTTCACTTTGTGTGCGCAATGGGCGAAAAATTAAGCAAAAGAAAGCTGCAGCGAAATATGGCCAAAAGGGACGAAGGACGAAGGACGCAACAAAGTCCGCGAGCACGAAACAGAAGCAGAAGCAGCAGAAGCAGAAAGAAAAATGAAATGAAATGATTTCGAAAAACAATATCCGCTCGTTTATTCTTTAGCTGATGGTGATGCTCTTTGGTCAGTGAATTGGCGCATTGCATATTTCTGCAATTTATTTTCGCTTGAATGAAACCCCCAAGACGCCCTCCCTGCCTCCATAATGATAAGGATACAATATTAAAAGGCTATTAATAAGCATCAACTTATGACTCATAATCGAAGACCAGCCAAGCGATACACTCTTAAGTCCCCTTGGAGTAATCCTCAAGGCATTTAAATGCCTTATCCAATTCGCTTTTGATTACCGCCGAGGTGCCCACAGTGAGTGCTTCGAGTATTCGTATTCGTATTCGTATTCGCATGTTCAATTCCAGCTGCAATATTGTAAATCACTCTCTTAATGGCATTTCTTCTCCACAGCCTCAACTAAGGAGTTGTAGATTACATCCAGAAAAAAAAACGAACAGTAAATTATTTTCGCAATTACATTAAAATAGAAAATGTCTTAAAATTGAATATAAAACACTTTGAATTAAACAAAGAATACATTTGAATATCAGAGCTAAAATGAATATGTTAAAATACAACTTAATTTAAAATAATTCTTTTAAAAACATTTTAAATTTACAGTTTAAGCTCAAAAATAAATTAAGTATATTTTAATTTACATTTAAGTTGTTTTTATTTATTGCGGAAATATCAACATATCACAACTTTATAAGATTTATCAGTTACGTTTGCATATAAAGCTTTGTTTTTGCCAAATTCTAAATAATATATGCCAATATTTAGGCAGATCTAAGAGTGTTATCTAAAAACATTCGAGGGAAAAACTTTTACTCTTCTTTATAACAAATGCAAATAATCTTAAAGAACATCGACGAAATCAAATAGTGTGCAAGCAGATATAAGTATAAATAAAATTAACTTGTTTACATATTTACAAAAGAATTTTTGTTTTTGGCTTTGGCTTTGACTCGATTTTATCTAATCTGAGATGTTAAATAAAGTGTTTGGAGCGGAAATGCTAATTTTATGGATATTGTCCGTAGGTTTTCATATGAAAACGACAAGCACAACTTTCTGCAGACTTTTATTGAATTTTGGTGTAGCTGGAACCACACAGATAGAAGAGAGGAGTCGAGAGGAGACGGAACCACCCAGCAGCCTCAACACCACGTGAAAGTAAACGAAAAACGAGAAAAGCGAGAAACAAAAATGAAAATGAAACAGGGAAAAGTTTAAAAGGGATCCCTAAAGCGATGAGCACATTGTGTTTTTTCTTTTTGTTTCTTTTGGGTTTGTTGCTTTCGTTTTTAAATTAAAACTCTAAGAAAAAAACAAAAAAAACACAAAGTATAATATACATTTAAGCAAACAGAAAGTGAGACCATAAAGTGGGAAGAGCATAAAAGGGAGAGAGACAAGTGGAGAGTGGAAAGTGGAAAGGAGGCCGACGTGTAAACGAAGTGAAAACATAACATAAACATAATGAAAATATAAACTTAAGCAAACTTAAACACAAAATAAGTCGATAACGTTAGATACAACATTGAAGAGACCTGGTGGATGAAAAGAGACGCAAGAGGAGAGAAAGGTGAGAGAGAGAGAAGAGCTGAGAAGATAGCGAGAAACACGTTCCTTTGATGGTGCAGTGAAATACGTGAGAGTCTGCTGCTGAGATTGGACAGATAGTCAGATGGTCAGACGGTCAGACGGGCAGACGCGTCAATTCAACGGGACTCGCGTTCGCGGCTCATTGGAAAAGTTAAGTTCATCTGCTGCACGTGATGTTGGCGCCAGTAATGGAAAGGGCTCAAAATTGTTGTTGTTGCTGTTGTTGTTGTTGCTGTTGTTGTGCCCCATCTGTCGTCTCTCAGCTGTGCTCCTGTTTGCTTCTTCTTCTTCTTCGTCATCGTCTTCTCCTTCGCGTTGTTGCTCATACAACTTTTTCCCACAAACTTTTGCGCAATTCTTTAAAACTATGATACGAGAGTACAAGAGTATGAGAAGAAGAACTCAATCATGTAGACAAACAGCTGCCGGGCTACACGAGCACAGCGCAAATAAATTATTATCCTTATAAGCATAAGTTTAACCAAAATAATCCAAGTGAGGACACAGCTGAATGAACATTTAATTCTTATAACTTATAAATAAACTAAAATAAGGAAAGTAATCTCTTATAGTATATTTTTAGTTTAACTAACAAGTAAAGGTAACAAATTGTTATAATATAAATTTACAATTTTAAAATTTGTCACAAATTAGAACATTTTTCGAAAATTATTAATTACATAAGCAACATTTTTGGAATGATTAGGGACCCTGAAATTTGTAAATAATTCTCCAGAATTTAGGCCAAGACAATGATTAAAATTTAAAAATACTTTACTCCATTTAAAACCATTTAAGGCCAATAACAGAAAAAGTCATATTTAAATAATTATTTTTAATTAAGTTAAATGCTCAAGACGTGCCTAGTGAGTTATATTTATCAAATCTTTTTTCAATCTTTATTATATATATATTTAAATAATAGAATGGATAACAATGACTCAATAAATGATTGAGCAAACTCATAAACTCCCACAAGAAAATACTTTGATTGTCTTAAATCGAATTGAATCGAATCGAATTCTCTCTGCACACGATTTGAGTTTACTTTTGCAAATATTCAGAGTGAGCTCCACAAATAACTCAAATTTTGCTGGTCGGCAATATGTTCGCGCGTATTAGCACAGGACACCAAAGCAATAAATTTGCCCAACACTCGTAAACGAGATTTGTTAATATTTTGTTGCCTTCAATGCGACCGGACATAGTAGAGAAAACAAGTGGAGCCAGGGAGAGATAGAGAATCCAGAGGAGAATTGACTACACAGAAAGAAATATCCGGGATCTCAAGATTAAATAAGTTCGGTTATCCTGGATTTTCTTAAACCAAGTACAAAATTCTTAAAATATGTAAAAAATACTTAAATAATGCTAAAGCATTCTGACTATCGAAACTCTATAAGTATTTTTTCGGTAAACTATTTGACTATTTTAATGCTGATTGGTTGCCATTTTATTCACATACCATTGTGTTAATTTAACAATAATATCCTGAACACATATTCTAAAGTTAAACTTTAATTTAAAAGTGTTTTTTTTTGTTCTGTGTAGGAATAGTATTTATGCCAAACTCACAGAGACTCGACTCACATTCACATAGCAAGGCACTCGAGCGCATCTCGAATATATACTTTACGTATTCCATGCACGCTTATATCTTCAAGTATGCGGTGCTTATACCAGACACAACAACAACAACAACAACAGCAACAACAACAACAACAAGACGAGCCACAAACAACATCCAGAAATAGGTGCATAAGTTTGCTTGTTGGGAAATCTTCACTCTCATGCTCCATCTACATTTTCATCCAACTTGTCCGGCATATCACAATGTGTGTGTGTGTGTGTGTGTGTGTGTGTGTGTGTTTGGGATGTGTGTTTGTTTTTGGTGTTTCCCTTCTAGGTTGACCGCTCATTTATCACCGCAAAGTCAACCAGAGTTTGACCTTCATCAATTTTATTCGTGCATGAATCGTGCATGAATCCTGTCTATGCGCATCTTTTGCCAAATGAGCTTCGGGAACTGTATAATTTTTTCGGCCATTTTTATACTCAGTAGATCCTCATACTGGCATAAATCTATGTACACATAATGAAATATGATTATGTACCATATGGGTTAAGTTATTCTGATTTATTTGTAGCTCTTGTCGTGTTTATTTTAGGCCCATTTCCAATTTTGATAGCTGACATTTTGCGCATGCACACGAATATAAGAGCTTGGACTATGGCTAATTGATGTACACCCTTGAGAGTGGATATATTTTTATAGCACAGCCTAAGTAGTTTTTCCCATCCCCAAAATAAAACACTCTGACCGAAAGTGAAAATTTAACGATTTGCTTATGCAAGAGAAGCGATAACAAATAAAAAAAAAAAATACTATAAAAACCACCTCGGGGCAAACATTTTGAGCACATTACATACTTTATGTACAAATATCTGGCTTTGGCCCAGAACAATGAGGCGGAGCCAACCGCCAACTGTCTCTACCCACAAATCCCCCACTTGGCCAACAAAGTGGAAATATCGCCGACAAGTGGAACAGAGGGGAGGAAGTCCTCGTCGAGGAATGCCAACATCTGTGCGTAGTTCTAGTTTACAGTGGCGTTAAACGGCTTTCGCCAATGCCAAACTGTTTGCCAAAGAGATTATTAAAAAACAAAAAGAAAATAGACCTTTATGGCCTGAAGACAATATAAGCGCTTAAAAATACGCCATGCGGTGCTATCATAAGTAAGGGGAGCATTTTAAACTATTTTTTATAGAGTAAATTAAAGAAATGGTCAAAATTTCATTTGCTATAAATTTCTTCTTATATGATTATAGACAGTAAACTATTTTTAACTTTTTTGAAACTCATTACTTTATCAAAACTTGACTTAATTCCTTACGATTTATTTGATAATTACTTGATCTCGTGATCCATGTAATTTTGATCATCATTTGACCTCCAAATTGAATTTACATTTAAATTTTGTTAGTTTGGAAAATGTAATTATTTTTTTTAAATTTGCTTCTTTTTCCATACTTACCCCTTGACATATTTTTGAATGCTTTAAACTCTTTTAACCAGGGACTGAAAATAACTGTTATTGATCAAAATTTCAACTAAAAAAATCACATATAAGGACTAATGCGATTTTTGGTTAAAGTACATCAAACTTTTTGTAAAAACAGTATCTCTGACCGATTTTTGTTATGCGCAGGAAGATGATATCCTAATTTACTTATAATAAAAATTTGAAATGTGTATCTTAAGTATTAACAAAGATATTCTAAAAAGACTTTTATAAACAGTTTCAAATTATAATAGTCTTTAAAGACTTATATGATTTCAAATCAAAAATAATAGTTATTTCAGACTTTTATTTTTTTTCCTCAAATTTAATTATTATTATATTAATAATTATTTGTAATTTTTATTTTTTCAATCAAAAATAATTATTTAGTATGATTTATAAAGTAAAAGTTTTTCAGTAATTATTAAAAGTAATTTTTATTTATATTCTTCATAACAGTTTCGGTCCCTGCTTTTAACTCTCTTAAATCTTAACTGATTTTGAAGAATAATGTCTTGTTGATAACTGTTAGACCTCTGAATTGTATCTGAATCTGTCAATTTTTGAAATTTGAAACATTCAAATTTTTTCGTAAATTTGCTACTTTTTTCATACCTAACCCTTACATTTTTTTTTTTGAAAATTTTAAAGTCTCCTAGTTTGGTCAAATCTTGTTCGATTTTGATGAGCTGTGTTATTTTAATCAATATTTAAACTCGAAATTGATTTTGTATCTAAATTTTATTAATTTAGTAAATTACATTTTTTTTCCAAAATATGTTGCTTATCCTTTGTTTTTAAAAATTCGTGGTCTCATAACTTTGTCAAATCCTCAACAATTTTTTTTGGCAAAATATTAATTAATTTATCTCTAAATTAATGACTATATCTCTTAATTAGTTCTGTAATTAAACTATGCTTAAGAGTCCTCTGGCATTTCGTAGCATTTTTAAAATAAAACTACCAAGCTTTTCTAATTCCATTACAGTGAACACTTGGCGACACTAGTACAGTGGACTCAGTGAATTCCCTGTTCATAGTATATTTGTAGTGTGTTTTGTAAAGTAGGCAGCTGCTGTTTAACTTATTGTACCTTCGCAATGTGCTGTGGCCAATAAACAAGCGAGCGTAATTTAATTTTCCAGCTTATGAAATATGAATGGAAGCAGCGACAACTCGCTCATAATAAACATTAGGTTACCATCAAGTGGAATGTACACATAACTGTTAAAAAGCAAATTTCACTTATTGCTGGTCGAGAGAATGGAAAGCAGAACATTGTCCGCAAATAAACAAAACCAGCTGAAACAACAGAATGATTTTCACAATCAAGAGCAGAGGCAAAACATTTAATTTTCCTTACCGAATCGACTTCCTTCCTCCCACCCAGACTCGATGGGAAGTCACATTGACCGTCAAATTGTAATCAAATGATAAATGTTTAGCAAGAAGGCTGAGTACTAGAGCTGTTGGGAAAATTGCAATAAAAAAGAGAAGAAAATTGTGGAGGGAGGAGGGAGAAAGCTCAACTGCCCACAAGACGATTATCACAGGTTGCTGTGGACACGGAGACGGACACGGACTAAGACATGGACTGACTGAAACCGCAAAACAATTGTTCCGTAGAATAGTCCGAGTGACTCTGTCCTCAGCAGTTGTCCTGGATGACAGTTCAGGGAGGTAGGTAGGGGAACCGTGAAACAACTCGCAGGACAATGATTTGCATTTTCTGCTCTTTCGGTTTCTGTCTCATTTTATTCGTTTTTATGGCACTCGAAACGCAGCTAAGGCACAACTGGATACACTTAAATGAGCGAAGAGTTTCTGCCTGCCACACAACAACAGCAACAAATACAAAAGAAAAACCAAACGAAAAAAGTAAAGAAAGCACAAAAAAAAATTAAAATAAGCGCGCCAAGACAAATTCCAAGAAGTTGAAGCTGGAGCCCACGCAGAAAACACAGAACACAGAACCCAGAACACAGAGCACAGTGAACACACAGTACACAAAACACAGAGCACAAGACAAAGTTTTGGAGGATGCTGTGGCTAAATAAAATATGAACTAAGACCAAAGCCAAAGCCAAAGTTTGCGAAATGCCTTTTATTGCCCCGCTCGGAGATTAGAGTGCCGTGGACCAGTGGACCAAAAGACCAGAGGACCAAGCTCGAGTCCAAGTTGTTCTTGTTCTTGTTCTTCTCCATATTTTTGCGAATGTTATTTGAGCGGAATTGCTCTCCAAGTTGTTGAGCTTGCACTCCGCACTCCGCTTGCTCTTCATCCGCATGCTGATGCTGATGTTGATGCTGATGCTGATGTTGATTTTGATGTTGGTTGCACTTTGTTGTCAACGCTTTATGTCTGTCAGCCGCAAGGACTTGTTTCTACAAAACTATCCTGCAAAGGCTTCAGCCGAATCATCATCAACGTTTAAGTTTGAATCAGGAATGCGTATCAATATAATAATATCAATATTCTATCGAAACAACGAACAAGACTCAGCGTAAACAATTAATATGAATATTGTCGATGTGCTCGACTTTTCGATGCCCAGTACCTGGGTATTTGAATTTAATTACCATAACTGAATAAAAAATGAGACCTAAAACCATATTTAAAGATATTTATTAAATAACTCCTGCAGGAGAATTTATTCGATGGACCCAGAAGCATTTGAATAAATTCCTGCTAAAATACATCTTTCAACAGAGTCTGAATATTTTGTAATTGGATTTTTTTTGTAATTTTTCCGTCGAGTAAACAACAAATTTAAAGAGAATAATAAATAACTGAATAATAAAATTGTTAAATTATAGAAATATAATAAATTATAAAGTAAATTAATAAAAAAATCATGATTGATGCCAGCGGCATTCTAAAATTCATCTGCGTCGACAGCCAAAGCAAATTTTTAGCGTTGGATTTGCATTAAAATATTAATAACTATATCTTACAATGTTTGCAAAATATCACACATTCAGTGTGCCAAATCTTAGGACTGTATCTTCAATATATTATTATATTATTTGATTTTTTCCAATTTGTGCAGTGTAAGACCAAAAAATGATTAAATATAAAATAGCTACAGAGTCTCTTACAGTCGGGTTCTCTTGATTTAAGCCTTTCCAACTAGCTTTTATACAAAATGATTTCATTGTTATGTAATATTTCTTCAGCATTTCATGCCAATATTTATGGGGGAAAGTAAACTAATAAGTTTAAATTTTCGCTGATTTATATACACTTTCTGATATTAATTATTCAATATGATTCCTTGCGATATTTTTGCCCATGTCCATAGCGATAGTTTTTCGTCCCCATTACCCATCTCTAGCTTTTTAAATATGCTAAAAAGGCTTAAAATTGTCGCGCTGTTAAATTACGATTCATAGTCGGCGTCACACCTTTGACTAAATTAGCGCAAATAAATCTTGGCGATTTATTTTACCTTTATCGCAGACATTAAGTTAAATCTGATTAAAAATAAAATCATAAATCCCAATATAGCCGACACCCGCGAGCATGGCCAAGACCAAGACCACGCCCACGCCCACTTTCCGCCCCCCCCCCTCCGGTTAGCGGTCTTGTCGTATGCCTAATTACGTTCTGGGCTTCTTTTGGCCCTCATCCTGGTGCGTTATCCTGACAGAGGGCAGACTAATCCTTTCGCATTCCTTACGGGTAAAGGGTTACGGGTTACGGGCAACCCGCTCCGAACTTGAACCCCAATGGCAACTCTGCTGCTCGTCGTATGCGACGCTGCAATCTCGACGTGATAAATTATGGCTATTTGAATTCCTTTCGCTCGCTTGCTCTCACTCTCTCTCTCTCTCGCTCTCTCTCTCTCTCTCTCTGTGTCTTCTATTGTTCTTCTTGTTGTTTCTGTTTGTGTGTGGAGGCTGTTGCATGGAAATGAAGCGCATGAGTTATGAACCCGAACAGCAAACAGCGAACGGCGTTGCGTATACGCCGCGTTCGCCAAACACATAATTGCCGCTAAGATTTACGTTTAGCCCTTTAAATTTATGTTACAAATTGCGCCAACTTTATGTTTATTACGTGCAGAATAATAGGCTTTTGTTGCTGCCAACTGCCAACAGCCAACTGCCAACTCTCAGAGCCTTTATGCTCTTACCGTTTTACCTGATTCGCCCACTATCGACCCACCTGTGTGCTGAATTCGGTCCCATGGACCTGGCGTCATAAAAGGCGTATTATCTTCATACATAATTGTATAAGTAATGCACTTTTTAGCGTTGACTTCATTCAACTCGCTCGATTTAAGCTTGTGTACCCTTTTTTTATATGTCGAAGTCGGCATATTGTGCTCGCTGCTTATTAATGGCACTGATAACAGCGAAATGTACTTAGCGCAGACAATTCGAGGCAATTAAAGGACCATAAACGAGGACGATTGCACGACATTGCCGTTAGGGATAAAAAGGGGATAATTTATGAATGGATTCGGATTCATGAGAACATGCACGAGTATTCTCGTATTGGTATTCGTATTCGTTTGTTTGTCTGTCTCTCTTTCGACTTGGCTAATTGCAAATACAAAGAAGGAGAGAGAGATAATGAGAGAGTGTGAGGGCTGAGTCAATAATAAGTAATTACCAATCAATTATTGTGTTTGTTTTTTGCTTATACATATTTATTCCTTTGTTCATAACTCAATCACATGCAAATCGAATTGTGAATGCTACTGTTGTTATTCACACTGATTACTCCGATTGCAACTTACTTAGTTTGCAATTAAGAGCTTACAATGTTCAACTTTTTAATTTGATCAAAAGTATAAAAAACAACTGCAGCAAATATAGAAAAACAATGCATTTCGAATTTATTGATGAATATTTGTTCGCCTATCGATGAATGTTTGATTACTTTTGAATATACTCGTGTCAACAATGTTTTACGCCTGAGCAAGTGCAAATTTTAATGCTAGACTAAATGATACCCTATTTATTTTTCAAGCGAATTTCGAATGTTTTTTAACAAAGCGAGAAAACTAAGAATACAATTTAAGAAACACAAAATAATAATGGAAAAACAGGTAGAATTATTTGAAAATTTATTTAGAAAAACTTTCTGACTACAAATATTTGTACAATAATTCAATAATATTTGAAACTAAAATATGCAATTATATTTAGTTGCGCAAATCCATTTCTCATTTTTAAAATTTTTGATATTTTAATTTCCTCAATAAAAATTGCCTACAAATTGTAATTTTTATTTTTTTCACCTTAATTTTGGTATTCATGGTATTATATTATATTGTACAATTTGTCCAGGGTATTCTAAAGCTGACTACACTTTGCAAAATACATGAAAAATATTGATTTAAATATGGGCAAAACGGTTGCCCGAATAAAATGAATTTGTGCTGAGTTCTGAATAATCTAACAACTCGGTATCTTAATAAATTTATGTGTGTACATTAAATTTAAAATTATGCTTGTACCAGGTATGTATGTATGTGTGTGTGTACATAGTATAGAGGCTCGTGTGCACATTTATTTAATGGATGAGTATTTTTCTACCCATCTCGACTCAACGAGTACTCGTTTGTCGGTACTCTAAACATGCTACATATTTGGCTTGGCGCAAACAAACATTAGGCAGAGTGAAAAATGTTGGACTTGGATTTCGTTTACTCAGACTTTTCTTGTCACGTACACGACTCGAGCTGCAAAATGTAAGCAACAACAACAAAACATTGTGTAATCCAAAGAGCCAAAAGCAAAAACTGAAACGAAAGCCAAAAGCCAAGAAGGAGGAAACCTTTGTTGATTACATTTCGTAATTAAGGAGATTTTAATATGCCACAAAATGACATAAAACTAATGCATAATTTTACAACACATCTGAGTAGGCACGCACTCAGTCATCAGGGTACAAATGAGAGCAAGTATGTACATATATATGTGGGTGCAACATGTGTGTTGTCAGCCCTTTTCGGGGAACCGGATAGATATACGGGTTGGGGAAAATGATACAAAAGAACAGAGAGGGGGGCTGGAAAATAGGTGAAAATGCTGGCAGAAAACCTATGTAAACAGGACGCAGAATTCCGCTGACTTTTGCCAGTTTGTATATGTGTTTTGGCTTTTGCCTTTTTTATGGCATATTGTAAAGTATCTTGTTAACATATTTGAGGCATTAACCGAGAAAACTACATAAACACCGCACAACGCACACGTGCCGCAGCAAAGGAGCAAACAAATGGTTACAGGGGAGTCGGCAGTTGGCAAGAAGCAAAAGTACAAATTAATTAGTTGGCCAAGAATCAGAGAACAGCTACAGCAACAACAACAAGAAGAAGAAGAAGAAGGGAACAGCCCCATGTGCAGTAAGCGCACTTGGCCAATTTGAAAATGCTGAAATGGGGTAACAAGCGAAGTTAAGCCAACAAGCGAACTTCCTTCTAACTAATTAGACAAGACAAGTCGAAAGAAGAAGAGCAGGCGAACGGAGGCGTGGTCTTGGCCAGGATGTCAACATCAGGCAAGCAACATCTGCATTTCCTGAGCACCGAGAGTCAGTGAGAGAGCATTTGGAGCAACTCGAGCCGTCGCAGCATATTACAAATCATTTCATTTGCATAAATTTGGCATTAACATTCAAGTCCGCTGAGGGATCCCTTTAATTGGCATAACGTGCCGGCAGTTTGTTTATTTAGTCTCCTCCTAGAATTAGTTAGTAGACACACTTAAACACACAAACGCACTCTCATGTTACACTTAAACAGTACGTCATGTAATTGTTTGCACAAAAAATTCACATTTTAGAATTTTTTAACAAGCAAATGGAAAAAATTAAATAAATTTCTGTGCAGAATAAAATATAGTTGATCAATTATTTGTTTTGACATTGCAAAAAAATAGTAATTTTTTTGTTTTTCTTGTTTTTAAAATTAATTAAGCCCAATGGATTTAATTTTTTTCTTTTTTTTTGACATGTTCTGACAACCATAACCATAAGTTAATCACGTAATTGATTGACCTAGGATCAAATTATATATTTTGCTTTAAAAAATCCTTAAACGTAATTGTACTCATTATTAATATGTAATATGGCATGTTCTAATTACTGTTAGTATTTGCAATAAAGGTAAAAAATAGTTAAAAAACAAAAAAAAAAAAAAAACAAAAAAAACAAACACTTTAACAAACACTATAGTTAGAAAACAATAAAATACAAAAATAGCATTGTACAAATTTGAATAAATGTATTTTTTTTTTTCATAGAGTAACTACTATTTTTATTTATTTATAATACATCTTTAACGCCAATTGATCTCATTATTCATCTATAATCAGGAAAACAATTACTTAACCAATAATATTTAATTTTATTAAACAATATACAGCATATGTACATTATTTTAAAGTCAAAATAATTGCTCGATATACTACTAAGGAGTTCTACAATCCTTCTGTCATCCTTAAAATATCTGTGCATTATGTTCCATATCTTAAATATTTTCTTCTTTTCCGTTCATTGTTCGTTTACTTTTTTTTGTTGATTCGTTTTATTCTTTTCCTCAATTTCATTTTCATTTATCATCAGTTAATTGGTTTAATTTTCTTAGTACACGGCTCCTTTTACCTTTAACCCTTTTCATAGGCCTTTGAATGCTTTCATGGTTATTTTTCCTTTGTGCAACACAGTTTCGCCTGGGAGCCTGCACATTTCAGCTAACTTATAAAACTCATCACTCAAGTGCTCTTTGAGTTTTCCGCAAAACGTTTCCAACACTTCTGAATTATGAGTACACACACACAAACACACACACAAACACTCACACAGACACAAACTAAAACGTCGCTTGAGAGAGCTGAAGGGTTCTTCCCACGAAGCCCGCATTGCCTCCAGCTCCAACCCCAAGCCCCTTCTAGAACCTCCTCCCTCACCCCTCCTCGACAACATGCCAAACACCCCAAATAGGCGCCAAGCTGTTAAATTATTCCAAGCACTGCACTCAGAAGTTTGGATCCGTGAGAGGCGCGCGCTCCAGAGTAAACTTTTGACGAACTTGCAACGGACATGGCCAGAATCAGAGTGAAAGCCGGAGCCAAAGCCTAGTATTCTAGCATTTTCAGAGTATTATTTAGAAAGTGCCATGTTGAAGAGCTTCTTCAAGTTATTATAATCACAATCTGACTAACAAGCAATTAAAATGCTCCATTTTAAATGGGAACAGAACAACATAAATAATTGTCATGAATTTACTTGTCGACTTGAATTTACACTGCATACTATTTATATACTCCAGAGATCATTTAAATAATAATTATCTAAAGTTTTGGCTGATTTTAAAAGAAAAAAACATTTTTTAAATATCTCTTATTTTATTATTTTAAATATTTATGTAACTATTTTTATTTAAAAACCAAAACTCATAATATTACTGTTTAATTATAAAAAGATGTTGAGAAGAATTTCAAAGATATTTTTATGTTATGTATTTTATTGGATTTCTATATAAAACAAGCTAAATTTGAGGAAAAAGTCAAAATTTAGCAAGAAGAGTTAATCTGTAAGTTGTATTAGAATATCTCATACAACAAGAGTTTTTGATTCTAAAGGTTAATTTGCATCCGATTGTTTCTATGACAGCTATATGATATAGTAATCCGACTTTGACCAAATTTGGTCAGTATGTAAGAAACGGTCCCAAACATATAATCTGTGAGTTTGGTTGAGATATTTTAAGAAAAAAAAAAGTTTTTCATACTAAGCATTTCCGTGACCTTTGACCCTGAATTTGACCCACTTAGAGGTCGAATTTCGCAAAACGCCGCGGCGCGCCGTCTTGTTGCACGATGAAATTATCTCATCTATGTTGTGTACAAATTTCAGTTTTCTATCTTTTACCGTTTGGGCTACACGTTGATGTGTCAGTCAGTGAGTCGGTCACTCAGTCAGTCAGGACAAAGAGTTTTATATATATAAGATATCATATTAATCGTTATTTAATCTCATAGTTCCTTTTATTTTTATATTTAACTCAGAAACTTAGTAAACTAATCAATCTATTCATTTCCAAGCATTTAAATTCAGACAAAGTTTCCACTGTACAACAACAGAGAAAAATCTAAAGCAATTTGTCACGGAGCCGCTAGAGGAAATCAAATTAGTTCTGATCGTTGGTCGTTTCAACTCAGGGGGATTTCGGGGAGTTGTTGCAGTACGTCAATTGGTCACTTTAGAGAATGAGAGCATTTCAGACGGAGCACAAAAAAAATAGTCTTCAAATGGCAGGCGAATATGGCAGTTTTTTGCTGCTGGCGATTTTGACTAGCTGCCATTTTTGGGTGAGTGTTGATGGACTCGAGAATGGATTGGCCAGGACACCGCCCATGGGCTGGATGCCATACGAGAGATTTCGTTGTGTGACGGATTGTGTGAAATTCCCCAGGGATTGCATCAGGTGAAAGTGCCGAAATTGTGGATCAGTTGCGGTACTCTAACCTCTTTCACAGTGAGTCTCTATTTAAGCGTACGGCGAACCTCTTGGTATCTGAGGGATATGCTGCACTTGGCTACGAGTATCTCATAATCGATGATTGTTGGATGGAACGAGACCGGGATACAATTACAGGGAAACTTGTCCCCGATCGAGAACGTTTTCCCAGCGGTCTGGATGCACTCTCAAATTACGCAAGTCCTGATGGGATTCCCTGCCCATTTCACAAGAATTTCACTTCCATCTCAACAGATACACGAAAGGGGCCTGAAGTTTGGCCTCTATCACGACATCGGGGAGCGAACTTGCATGCACGGAGGACCAGGTGCCGATGGTCACTTCTCACTCGACGCCCAGACATTTGCCAATTGGGGCGTGGACTACGTTAAGCTGGACGGCTGCTTCGCTACCCACATGGACTTGGACTGGGCATACCCAGAATTTGGCAGGGAACTGAACAGAACGGGTCGACCCATGGTCTACTCCTGCAGTTGGCCATTCTACAAAAAGACTGTGAGTTCCATTTTTACATTTTTTTAAGTTATTTCAAAAAGAATTCTTTGAAATATGTAAATAGAATTTTAAAACAAAAATGTGAGAATAATAATTATGTTACATAAAAAAACTGTTTTAATTTGTTTGATATTAACTTAAAAGATATAAAAAGTAAGTTTAAATAAATTATTTTAAAAATTAATAAGACTATCTGAAAGTAAACTTTGATTAAGTGTCCTTATTTTGTATGTCTTGTTTTTTAATTATTATTAATTTGATAGCTACAAGTATAGAAATTTCTTGTAATTTATTTTTTAATTTCTGAAATAATAATGCCGTGTTAGTTATTTAATATACAAAAAATATATTAATATAGTATATTAAAATATATTAAAAATATATATAAAATATATAATTTAATTGTTTTTACTTTCTCTCTTTACTTGCAAGCTTCCTGACAATTTTATTATTTAACCGCAACTGACTATCTTATTAATTATTATTATTTTTTGCATAATTCCATCTTTAATTAATTTAATTAAATGTCAGCCCAACTACGAGCTTATCAAAGCCCACTGTAATCTGTGGAGATTTGCTGAGGATGTTGAGGATTCTTATCAATCTGTGATGCGCATCATGCACAATTACTACCAACATCAACATACAATGGTTAAACATGGCGGTCCTGGGCATTGGAATGATCCAGATATGGTGTGCTATCTCGAAATATATTAACTTAATTTTCCAGTAGTTAAGTAAACATTGTGTTGCCTCTGCAGTTGGTGCTTGGTAACTATCATTTGAGCTATGAGGCAAGTCGCCTCCAACTGGCCATGTGGGCGGTGCTGGCAGCTCCTCTGATAATGACCAATGATTTGGAGACTGTGCGGCCAGAAATCAAGGCCTTATTGCAGAATCGGTTTGCTATATACACAAATAACTTTCAATATACTTCCGTTAATTTACGTACACTTATAGAGATGTCATCGAAGTAGATCAGGATGCTCTTGGCATTCCGGGCGAATTAGCACTCAGTTCTGGAAATGTACAGGTTGGTCTTTGATTATGAAAACTATTTCATTTATTTATGAAACATTAATTAAAAGCAGTCGCTAAAAAATATGAAACATTTACAAAAAAAAGTTTATTATATGTATTTAACTATTTTAAATTAAACTATTTAAAATTACAAGTTTAATTTCTTTACTGTCCTTTGACACACAATTTAGGTCTGGCTGCGACCTATTATGCCCATTAATAACTTGGGCTTTCACTCTTATGCAGTGGCTTTTGTGCTCCATGGAAACTACTCCCCCTGCCCCCTGTGCCCGCAAACAGTTGAAGTTGTCCTGAATGACTTGGGTCTCCAAAATGTTATGGGTTACACGGTACATGTAAGTTCTTAGCAAAAAAGAAATAAAAACCCTACTTATTTTAAATATTTTAGGATCTTTTCAATATCAGTCACAATTTGGGATTATATAGAGCCAACGATAAATTTAAAACACGCATCAATCCACAAGGAGTCACATTTTACAGGTTCAAAGCAGAAGATTTTTATTGATAAACAGATATTATAAAATATAATTAATAAATAAAAATATTAGATACAAAATTTATATTTAAATAAATTACTCTCCCAACTTGCATCAAGTATACGAACTGTGTAAATTAAAGTACTTTTGATTCTTCAGTTCTCCCTTAGGAGTCTGGCTGGGATATTTTCTCTTCGAGGAAATTCGTGGAATTCGCTGGGAAATGCCTTGTTGGCATCTGTGAGTGGCATTTGGACTAGAGCAAATTTAGAGAGAATCATTTGCATTTTATATGCTTCATGGGTGGCTTTTATTGCCAGAACTTGTAAACATGACATTTCCATATTTATCTCCATGAGACGGCGTTCACCGCTTCCGACACTCACACGAATTTCTCGCCTTGTCGCTTCACTCCCCTCTCCCCTTGCCGTTTCACCGGTGAATTCCCCGGCCCCTTGTGGGTGCACGTGTAGAAAAATGACTAGCAACAAGAAGGAGGACAAACAGCCAACAGAAAAAGGTGAACTGAACTCTGCGCTCAGCACTGAAAATGAGAACAAATTTGCATAATTTGAACACGGTAGTTATATTTAATTTTGAATAATTTCAAGCTTTGTTGCAAATAATTTACATCGATTTATTTTGTAACTCGGATACATTCGTTTTTTTTTTCGCTCGTCTTCTTTTTTTTTTTGTTATTCTCTTGGCACGTGTGTGCGCATTTTGGTTAATCCATAAATTTTGGTATTCGCCAACACTCCTCGAGAGCAGCATCAACTGCTCCTCAAACTTCGTCTCCAATTCCTGTTCCCGTTTCTCTTACAGTTTCTCCTCCAGTTGCTCCTTTGGCTGTGTGACCGATGTACGACAACGGCGTTAAGACCATTGAGGATGCTGTTGGCTTCTGTCATGTTCTTTTATTACCCCGAAATCAATATTTATTAGAGGATAATGTCGCTCGGCTTTCAGCCAGCCCAAGGAGCAGGTGGGCTGTCATTCCTCCTCGTCCTTTTCCTTCTCCTCTTCCTCCTCTCAGTCTCAGCTGCTCTCCTGGCAACAACACACGGCTTTTGTGTGCTCGCTGGGATGCCTAAATTGAATATCCCCAGTTCAATTGTTCGGTTCATCCCCTGATCAAATTTGGTCAATGCCACATTTTAACCAACATTGATGTTGACAGGAGCCTCATAAATGCACGTCGCACTTCCAATTATTTGTTTATAATAATATTGCCATTATGACATTTCGTCAAAATTACCACAGGTTTCTAAATGTGGCACTTCATTTAATAATATTATACGCGTTTAATATTTAATTTTAAAAGAACTCAAAAGTCGTTTTAGTTTTTCTTTGTTTCTAAGCAAAATAATACTTGATCACAAACCTTGAGCTTAAAAACGAATACGAAAAATATTTTATTATTACATAAATCATCTTTAATAATCTTAAACAAAAATGAAAGACAACATTTTTTAATTAATTGAAAAATTGTGTTTTTAGTATTTTAGCTCAAAAACTAATAAACAAAAATGTTTTATTATTACATAAATCATCTTTAATGATCTTATAAGAAAATGAAAAGCAAAATTTTTAATTATTTATTAATTGTAGATTGTGTTTTTAGTATTTTTACTTATATATTCTTAATTTTAGAAACCGGCGTATTTATTGATGTTTTGGCAAATTTCTATGTAGTTTTAGTGCCAATTAGGAAACTGACTCACCTGAAACTTCATTTCCAAAAGCTTCTCCAGTTTAAGGAAATAAGGAAAAATAAAATTTCCACTCCATAGCGAGCTGGTGGAGCATAGAGCATAGCATGCATTTAGAAATAGCAATTAACTTTAAACAACCATGGCCAAGCTCAACATAATTAATTCATTACAAAGCAGCCAGAAACTGGCGCTCTATTTCGTGGCCAGAAAGAAACAGAGATAGAAAGAGTAAGAGAGTGTGAGCGAGAGAGAGAGAGGGAGAGAGGGAGAGCTGCTGTCATGCCAATACAAGTAACTATCCCTTAAACGCGTGTTGCCCTTTGCGGTGCTTTCTTCATTCACCTCAGTTAATTTGTATGATGAAAATTTTCTTTATTACGGGAAAATGTCGGTGGGGTAAGTGGGTGAAAATGACTTGGCGCTGAGGCAATTAAAGGCTCGCCATTTCGGATGCACAGGTAACAGTTAACAGGTAACAGGTAACAAGTAACAAGTAACAGGCAACAGCCTCAACGTTGAGATATTTACGCGTGTTCTCCATTAAAGCAACATTAAATTACTTTAAGCTCACTTGCCACACCGGCTGACAAACAATGGAAATATTTAATGAATATTCGCCAATGCCCCGCAGCTATTGGCCGAGTGGAAGCTGCGCAATTCCGACACTTGAGACTCAAAGAAACAGCCGAACAAGGGGCACTTATAGCCAGCGTTTACTGTGTAAAGTTTGCTTTAAAATTTAAACTACATCGACACGCAAAAGTTGCCAGTAAATTGACTTGTTTTCAATTTAAATTTAATTAATTAATTTCAAATGTATACTTACATTGCAATTAGAATTAGCTGCATCTTGTTTAATGCCGTTCTATTACTGGATTTCACTCGAATTCAACAGCCTGGGGGTATTTTTTGCCTAACAGGTTCAATAAAATACATGGAAGCAGCATAAAAAATACCAGCAGACAAAACATGTTGTGGCGTTGATAAAGAGATGGCGATATCCATGACAACAATAACGATGATTTGCAACAGCAGCCATTTATCAAACATATAATTTAGAGCATACACTCGAAAAAAATGTGACTCAGTAAGTATTGAAGTCAATAAACACACAATGAAAGATGCACTTAAATTAAAAACAGTTTTCTAATATTAAACCAAATTCGTTTATTTAATTTAAATATACATATTTAATTTCTAACTTGAATAATTTCTTAGTCTTATCTAGTATGTCCCTTAATACTAGATAAGACTAAGAAATTATTCAAGTTAGAAATTAAATACATTTAAATTAAATAAACGAATTTAGTTTAATATTAGAATACTGTTTTTTTCTTTCAAAATTATAGTAAAATTATCCTAATCTAATACAACTTTTTAAGTGTTTAGAAACAAATTTCTTAATTCAGTGCAAGTCGTCTTGACCTCTTCTTTTTATTTAATTTGTCTGCAAAAAAAACCAAGTAGTTTTTATTTAATTTGTCTGCAAAAATCAACTAGCTAACAACGAGTTTATAGTTAGTTTTTTTTGAGTGTAGAACTTTGCCAGGCGAATATCTGCGAGGAAGCAGTCGTAATTAAAGCAAACAACACGGAGAAATAAATAAGCCAACACACACACACACACACACACAGACACATACTGACACACTTGCTAGTTTCCTAGATAGTTGAGAGCAAAAAAAAAATGGCATACAAGAAAGATACGAGAGCGTCCATCGCATCCGTTTGTTGGCTCGGCATTCAGACTTGAAAACGAAGCGAACCGAAACGAAACAAAGCTACATTGTCAGCACTTTTGGCCAGAGACCAGAAAACAGAGACCAGCGAGAGAGAGAGAGTGAGAGGGAGAGAGAGAAAGGAGAGATGTGGAGTCCAATGGCCAAGCGAAGCAGAAGCAAGACGAAGCACGGTGCGTATGAGCAATTAAGTATAATAAAGCAAAGCAGATGACAACACTAAAACAGAAACAGACTGAGAAACAGACGGAGAAACGGACAGAGAAGCGGACAAGAGAAATACAGCCGTAAAGCATTCACATTGGAAATTGTGTAGGAAACCTGCTCGAATGCCTCTGTGAACTTTGACTTTGTGACACCAAATAAAAAGTCTGTGTGCATTTCTGAAGCCAATCCAATAGGATGTCTCTCTATCTCTCTCTTCCTGTTTGTCTACCTCTCTCTCTCTCTCTTTTTCGCCGAGTATGACCAAAGTTGTATTCTCAAACAACACTTAATTGGTGTTGCTGACAGTGCTCAACATGGATTTACAATGATGTTTCATATGCTGCTGATATAATTAATTGGCAGAAATCAATTGTCAGCTTTTTTATAAATATTTAATTAAATCTTAATCAATTGTCAGCTTTTTTATAAATATTTAATTAAAACTTAGTTTGTGATAAGCAATGCCTTCGCTTTTTTTAAAATTATATTTATTTATTAAACGATTATATAGCTAAATAACTACAAATGCTTAGAACAATTTTATAATAGATTTTTAAATTAACATAATGAATAGAGTGTTTAAAGAATTTGTATTTATCCAAAATTGATTGAAAGTTTTGGGTAAAACAATTTGTTATAAACTTTTTAACTTTTTATCAACTTTCTTTGTGGCAACAATGTCCTTAATGATTCTCAGTTCAAGAGAGTTTGTGTTTTTTTTCCCTGGAATTGATACTTTTTAGCAACATATCGAATGAATATCGCCCTTTAAAAGTCCTTAAGTTAAGTTTTTTCAGAAGTCAATTGAGCAGAAGCTCAGAGGTTGAGTTTTTTTTGTACACGGGCGGAAGGCGTGGCAGGGGGCGGTCTCTTGTGGAGAACATCAACAGATGCTCCCCTCATCGCCACCCAGCAGCTCATTACGTGTGCGAGAACTTTGAAAATCGAAACTGTTGGTCCATTGTTCAAGGTTTTGTCTGAACATTTTGGCATTTTGCGCGTAAAGTCGCAACGCGGGGAGTCACACGAATACGGACATGGACACGGACAGAGACAGCAATACAATACAATACAATACATACTCAAAGCAGTGGTCATTTAATTACAGTTTCTGTTAATGGCAATTGAAACTACATATTATATCATTATGTGGCACCTACGAGTATTTGAGAAGTAGTTAAATTTCAGCAACTATTGCAATTTATGTGTGTGTGGTGGCATAGTGTGAGGGCCCACTGTACACACAAGCGTCTGTTGTTCAACTATATTATTATTTGAACTGGGCGGTCATGCATGTGCAGCTAAGTCAACCAAAACCAATGCACGCTCAAAGCACAACACAATGCAACATGCGGCATGCAACATTGTCGGTCGACCGAAAAATAACAAATGCCACAAAAAAAAAAACATGATAACAAAATAAACAGAATGAGAACTACTCTTATACTCGAATTTCTATCTAAAGATTTTTCTTTTAATTCACACGTTTGTTGCTTTATTTTTAAATATTTAAACGCAATGAATCTCATTATGTGTATTTTTAAAATTGTTCCAAAAAAAAGTATTATCTCTAGTTTTTTAATGATATTAAAATAAAAAAAAATTTTAAGAAACCGAAAAAATGTATTTCAATCAGGGACCGTAACTTTTATAAGTTTTAAAATAAAAATAGCAAATTATCAATTATTTTCAAATTTTTATTTTAAAGAGTTATTTTTTATTTTTATTTTAAAAGTTACAAATAAGAGTTATTCCGCAACTATTATTTTAAAAATTCAAAAATAAAAGTTAAGTTGAATATCATTTGAACCAAGTGGTGTATTACAAAAATTATTCTTCATCTATGACTCGATATCTTTCATATGATACATCACATGTCCTTCAAGGACGAAATTAAGGGTCCGACTTTTTCTATTATATTTAATTTTTTCTGCTATATTCTGTTGCAGTAATATATGTACGAAATAATTATTGGCAAACAAAAATACCAATTGATACTAAAAATACCAAAAATATACTAGAAATCATAAAAATACCAAAAAATAGTATCACTTTTACTTTTATTTTTGATTTTTAAATCAAAAGTTACGGAATAACTCTTATTTGTAACCTTTATTTTAAAAATCAAAAATAACTCTTACTTTTTATTTTTTTTGAAAAAATCAGAAATAAGTGTTATTTCTCAACTTTTATTAAAAAATTAAATTTAACGATTATTTTTAATTTTTTAAATAATAAGTAAAAATAAGAATTAAATTTGATTTATATTTTATAAATTGAAAATATAAGTTGTTGGCTGATATCGATAGTCCCCACTGAAATAGGAAATTTAGTGTTTACCATTTTACTGTAGCATTTTTCCTTCACATTAATTTTTTTAGGTGAAATTAGCATTCATAACTCTTATTTGCAGTCCCTTATTTTTATTTAGAATGAAATAAGTGCATTTCTCTTGTCCAAACAATTAATTGACATACTGTAGTTGCTGTAAAAAACGAGAATGAAGTCTGAAATCTAGACAAGAAACGTGGAAGTATTTATTTGTAATACATAAGTGTTTAGGGCTCAAAGGTCAAAGTGTGTGGTGAAATCCTCAGGGGACAGGCGAGGTCATCGGACTGCCAAGAAAGTGAATTCGGTATTTGGAGACTCGGAAAATGCTGCGGCTCATCAGGCAGTCGCCGTCTGTGGAATTTGTGAAACTGTTTGCCAATCCAAAGCAGGACAAAACAAAGGAGAAGAGAAGGGAAGGGAAAGGAAAGGAAGAGCAGAGGAGAGCAGAGCAGAGCAGACATCTGCTTTTAGATCAAAGGGTCAACTCGAGGGTGATTTATTTATACCCAAACGCTGTGTGGCCATAGCCAAATTAGGTTTAAAGCTCTGACAGCTGTTAACGCTTCGTTTGCCCCTTCTTTGCCTGTCCCAAAGAAGGGCTTTGGCTGTCCAGCCAAACGCCCATTTTTTAGCCAATTTAGTCTACTCGTGTATAAACAAAAATAAATGCACGTATGTAGATGGAGAGTGTAAATAACAAAAGAGTATACTAGTGTATTGATTTATTTATTTATTAAAATTCTATAAATATATCAAATTATTGAGTTGTAAACATTGTTTTTATAGTTTTAATTTTAAATCTTGTTTATTTATTTGTTCGTGTAGTTGTATTTATTGTTAATGTTAATAATTTTTATAGACTGTAAACAAATAACTAAATCAAACTGATGCACTTTATTGCCGTGTTTAGTTTACAAACAAATTACTTATCTACTCGAATGATCAGTGCAAAATTGCATAATGGAAACAGAGCAGTTGCCACATTGCCACAGGCGACAACTTGTCCAAGAAGTTTGTTCAACTTTTGCTAAAAAATGTATTGAGATAGCGTTTTATAGCCACCGCAAAACACAGATGCCGATAATGGGGACACAAAAGTTGAACATTTTAGCAAATAGGTAAACTGATTTATTCGAAAGTAAGCAGACATCACGGCAAAAGGGAGAAATGAAATTCGAGCAGTAGCAAAACTTGAATTGGGGTCAAGAAAAAGTTCAAGTATACGTTGGCCAATTGGTAAGTCGACTAAAATGTTATTAGCCACTTCAACTTGGCCCACTGGCCATCGAATCCGTTGCGCCAGATACCTTTAGGTCAGTCGGCTCTGGTCAGTCGACAGGACAACAACAGGACATTCAATACTCATTCAGTGCACAATGTGAGTCTTGGATAAACAAAGAAAAGTCAAGTTGCCTTCGTTTGCTGCCAAGAAGATGATACGCAATGTTCCACCTGCCCGAGAGCAGATACATGTATCCAAAAATGATACTCCTTTCTGTTCTCAATTCTGCTTTGTTCAGTTCAGTTTGGTTCGGTTCTGTTTCCATCCAATCAGCAGCAACTGCCGCTCAAAATTCAAGTTGGCAGAAAGACGAAATCGAAAACTAGTGAGAAAGGCTACAGCTGTACGAGCCCGACTGTGAGAGACCCGGTACCTATTACTCAAAATAAATGTTTATTTATTTCAAAATGTATTGAAGTTTTTAGATATATGTTATTTGAATTAAGCCTCAACGTTATATATAGCTTTAAAATTTCCCTTCTAATTAATTTGTCGCTTTTCGTAGTTTGAAGTAGGTGTGAAAATTAAAAAAAAAAATATTGAATTTCTTAGGATGTTCATACTGATAAAAGATTAGTTAAGAATTCACATTTTTGTCTCAAAACTAAAGTTTTTCAAAGTTGTTTTGAATCAATAATTCTTAAAAAAAATAAAATTTGTTTTGAACTATATTTATTTTACTTTTAAATCCATCTTTTTTGAAACAAATATAATACAGATTTTAATCAAATATTCTTTTTTTTGAAACCGGTCCATTTCATCAGTTCGTCAAATAAAATAAAAATGTTTGTGGATCTAGCTCTTATAGTCTCAACGATTGAGATGTCCATACTGTTGTTGCTAATTAATAATATATGTTTACTTAATAGGGTTCCTGACAAACCAAATAGATTCTTTACATTTTGTGAAGTACAGGGTCTAACAAGAAACGATAGACAGGTCGAGTCAATCGAAGGATGCTTCAAAAGGAGTGAAAATCTCCCACTCATGTGAGAGTGCTTAAACTCAGCCAAATTAAAGTTACGAACAGTTTCAGTTTCAGTTTCAGGCAAATGAAATGTAGAGACTGTTGACTAAGAGCCTTCTACATCCTTCTTCCTCCTTCCTTCTTCCATCTTCCACTCCCCGCGGCTGTTAACAATAGTTCTCATTTAGATGCGGCAAGTGCTTGAGTTCAGTGAGACTTACGAGGCGGAAAATGAACAAGAGCTACCAATTCAATTGAGGAGCAGCTGACTCAACTGACTGACTAGCTGTGGGGTCAAAAGGCCGTCCAAGAAGACCGAAAATGTGGCACTGGACTGACCAGATGGCAACAAGCAATTCGCACTTAGATCTGCCAGCCAACGGAAGGAATTCCACTTTGTACAATTTAATTTTGTACTAAATTAAGCAAAGCACTAGTTAAATCAGTCTTTACTTCAAAATTTGTGCAAATGTTTATCCGCCCAACGTCCATTTGCCAATTCACAGTGGGTGCTTTTTGGAATCCTTCTTGTCTCTTTCCCAGTCCTTTTCTCACATTTACCACATTTACTTGATTCTGTAGAACATTCCCAGTCACTTCATTCGAGAGTCTAGGCTTTTGTCTTAATCAGCTACAAGTCTTTAAAGCGAAGCAAAAAAGATGACAATAAATACTCATACGCCGCGTTGTACGATTGTATGAGAAATTAAGCAATAATTGGAATTAAAGACTTATCGACAA
Organism: Drosophila suboccidentalis; assembly: GCA_037043435.1. Taxonomy (NCBI): domain Eukaryota; kingdom Metazoa; phylum Arthropoda; class Insecta; order Diptera; family Drosophilidae; genus Drosophila; species Drosophila suboccidentalis. Next base: position 519,534 of record JBAMBK010000678.1, on the reverse strand, counting down.
CTAGCGGAAAACAGCAGGTCCCCCCTGTAGTTCCCCCCCAATGCTTACGAGCTAAATAACTTTTTGTGATTTTCACGACTGTTGACCACAAGCCATATAGTATATTGATGCTAACTCGGCCTATTTTGTGTTCAAATTGATATTTAGAATTGATATTTAGAATTGATATTTAGAATTGATATTAAAATTCTCAAAAAATATCTTAAAATATTGGCATTGATTTTCTAAAATGTAATACAATTGCAAATAAATAATTTATTATTTTAAGGTTTGTTTTCTAAAATGACTGATTTCAAAATTTCTTTTTTAAAAGCGGTTTTATTAAAAATTACAATCCTTAAAGAACTATTGTACAATATATTTATATTCACAATAATATTCACAATATTCACACCCTATATTTAAGAGAAAATTGGCATGTTTTTTATATATGACAAATGTTATTAAGAATATAAATTTGATGTGCAATTTTTATTTATAATTTAGAAAAGTATTTTATGTTAACTAAAAGCATCGCAAGTTATTATTAGAAAATGAAGTGGAATTCCTTCAATGAGGTAATATTATTTTCTGAGTGTATAAACATATATATGTGTATGTGTGTGTGTGTGTGTGCCTTCGTTTGCATTTAATTAACGCCTCACAGAGGCAGGACTCGCTTGGCTGGGCGACAGAGCGACTGCCCAGGATCGTCCTGTTGCAGGCGCAATTACAGGAAAGTGGCTTTTGATTTTCGCCTTGCGAGCTCCGTTAACCACAGCATCTTAAGTACTCCAGGAGTTGAGTAGCCCAGCAATCCAGCAGTTGGCCAGAAGTCCAACACTCTGCGGTACTTATTGCTTATTCACTCAACGTTCATTCACCGTCCAGCTCTATTGTAATTCCTGTGCATTGTACGAGTCTATTTTGTCTATTGCCGTTTACTACTCGCTGCTCTCTGCTTTTCTTTCTTCCTTATTCTTTTCTGCCATCTCCTTTAAACAGCTTCAATTTCGTAGTTTATTCGCGGATAATTGCTGGGCAGCACCGTAAACCGATGCCAAAAGGGGGGAGCTGAAATTGAAGGGAAAAAAATACTTGTAGTTGCATACAACTTACTTACTTATTTGTGTTCGTTTTTTTGTTCGTTAAATGTTTTTACTCTAAGTCCGTAGGGAGTTGCCAGAGTTGCTTTGAGAGAGCGGGACTGCCCGCCCAGCCATTCCCTGTAATTGCTTGTCCAACAAATTAATGCGATTATTTTTACGTGGCGAAAATAATCCGTCTGTAAGCTCATTTGACAATTTTACGCGCATTCGCAGCGCAATGCGATTCCACATCAAGTTCATTCGATTCCACGGAGTAAAGTTATAGAGGTGACTCCCTTCTCTCTCCCTTCCCTCTTTCTCTTTCAATGTCCCACTGCTCTTTTTTTGCTGTCAGTTCGCATCGAAAACAACATTTAATTTACCTTTAAGCCGGCGTGAAAAACTCGTACTTTAAAATGTTCCTTGATTCTAGCATCACTTAATTAGGAGTATCGAAAGCGGAGAACGCAAAGTGTTCTATTTGCTAGAGCTTGGTTTATAAAAATAAATACAACTATTTTAAAATACTATGCATTTTAATATTTAAATATTGCTGAAGATGTAGTAAAACTTATTTAAAAAGTAACAAAACTATATTCAGGGGTGCCACAGAAATCGCTTTCACTTGAATTTCACTTCAATTTCATACCGCTGTGCCACAGGTCAATTCGCAAATTAATTTTGTGCGGAACGAACTAGCGCTAAATCCGCTGGTGTCCGATGCTGCCACCTAGTCCGATTTAGATATTCGAAATCAGGGTCAGCGATGCCACATTTTTTAGTCAGAAGTCGAAATAAGGTAATTAAAAAAATTGTGAAGAAGAGTTGCCAGACTAATGGCGTACAATTGCTAGAGTTGTCGAGTAACTTTAATTTTCTCGCTTACTTTTAAATTTATTTCAGCTAAACAAAATCAATTATTACATAAATAAATTAAATTATATTTATTAAATAGGAAAAAAATTAAATACTTATTTTTCTGCAATGATAAACTTGAAAAAGTTGCTAATCAAACCCTTGGGTAATTTAATTTAAGAAGGTGTCAACCCATAGCAGTGTATTTCGGAAAGGTTGGTGAAAATGCTAAAAAAAAAATTAAATTTCTTGAAGTTCTGTGGCACTTCGGAAATTTCCGTGCGGAATTGCTTTCTGCGGAATTCTATTTCGCTTGCGATTTCTGGGGCATCCCTGATTCTTAAATTCAAAAAGATACTATTTTTCTATTACTTTTATTTTACATACAATTAAGTAGACCAGTGTCTTCATTATCGACCTCTGCTACAAATAAAGAACTGATCATGGTTTGTTCCTTATATAGTACCCAGTTCAGAAATTATCTTTAGTTGATAAGTTCGCTTTTTGATAGTTGTAGATAAGATTTACGAAGTGATTATTGTTAGTTGTTGACTGTTGAACTACCGTGTGAATTAGACTATAAATCACAAGGCTCATTGACTGTTTAACTATGTACTTTGTGGTTCAGACTGCACATATATGTCTGTTAGTTGAATCTAAACAGTCAATGAGCCTTTTGGATTAGACTAAATCACTTTTTTGCGCAGTGCCGATTGCCAAACATTTTTTTTTGAAATATACGTATAGTTTAATATTGTTCGTCACAAAATTGGATATCAGAAATTTCGTTTCTTTTCGTTACTAGATTTCTACCTTATAAAGAGGTTTTTAATTATTAACATTCACACGTGGAGAAATAGTTTGAAATTACCTCAGGCAATTGTATTGGCAGTTAACAGCGACAGTAGGCAAATATTGACTCTAACTAACTCGCTAACTTACATACTATATATACTCATATGCACATGCAATCCTTTTGAGCCTAGACAAACAGCCTCGGGTAAGTCGGTAGCCAATGTTGGGAATTAACGTTGAATGAACTCACGTGTCTCTCAGTCTTAGAATCACTTGGTCCCTTGTTGTTTGCAGTTCCGTTAAGAACAGGATCCCAGCCCGGTCCCAAAGTGTCCTTTGAGCCTAAGGCAGTTGAAATGTTCTTTGGCAACCGTGTCAGACAGCGAGACGGAGCATTTTTCGCTATTAATTTGTATGAAAGCAAACATCAGAGATTGACAAGTATACGGAAACACGAATATTCGAGATGATGTGACTGATAGACGAGGAGACAGCGACGGAAACGGAAACGGAGAGTTGGGGACCGAAGACGGATAATGATTAAGGGAACCAATCCCTTGAGCGAAATCAAACAGCCGAGCATATCAAAATACTTGTATATTCGTATGTGCACATACATATTTGACGTTGAGTTTGAATTCACTTTAATCTTTCCAGAGATCTGTTTGTCTTTTTTGTCCATAGTCACTTAGCGAGAGTTTCCAACTCGAATTTAGCCATGAATCATTCACATTTATGCAACAGACTGAAGTCTACTTTGTTATTTGGCTTTACTTTTGTTCCTAGGCTTCTACTGCAGTGCATACAGTATGTCATGTAGTTAATTTGACAAAGTAAAAAATTCTCATGTTTTATTTTTTAAACATAAGAAAGCTATCTTTGTTTTTATAATTCTTATTTTATTATAGTTGCTTAAAACACAATTTGAATCAAAATTTCAAATTAAAAAACTGGTTGAAACATTTTTTTAATATATTTTTATTTCATTTTTCAAAATTTTCAAATTTTTTAGTTTTAGAAATTTACAAAAAAAATAAGAATATTTTTTTACATTATTATGATGATAATAATTAACATTTGAAATTTAAAACGGAAAAGACAAAAACAGAAAGTTGCAAGTGGAAGTTATTTGTCAAAAGAATTACCTGATAGACTGTGTGTGCTCTTATATATTGCAGGTCTCGTTATATTTATTTTAAACTGTCCTACACATATCCGATGACTTCGACGAAGTCATATAAATCAAAGAGGGGCCAATGACAGAAATTCGTTATTCATTAATAACGTAAATGCAGCCATGAGTTTCCCCTTTCCCCTGGAGTGTCCCCCCACCTGCCCGTCATGATCTACGCCCATGACTCGACTCCCATTTGATTTGTCTTTTGGGCCTCCGTTGAATTCGTTCGCGGTTTTTGATCAACGTCATCATTTCTCGTTTGGATGATTAATTGAATGAAATTCAATATTCACAATTGAATTGAAAGCTTCGCTCTTGGCAGCTGGCAGTTTTCTCTGCTGCTGCTTCTCCTCAGTCCTCAGTCGGCATTGTTCGCGGCATTCGCAGTGTCCTGAATCCGATTAACTTTATCTCTCATCCCCCTTTTGATTATTGTTGTTGTTGTTGTTGCTCAGTTGCCTGTGACTGACTCTAAGGGAGCCACGCGAAAGGATTTAAAAACTCACATTTTTTCGTATGTATTTTAAAACACACATCCGACGGAAATGTGCTCGTTATACCCCACAAATTTATAGAAAGCACATTCTATGAAACTTTTGAGTTCGGTACACGATAAAGCCATATTCTGAACTCAGCCTCGGGGGGCCTGAGGCAGGTTGTGAGGGATTCGATTGGATTAATTTCTCGACCGAATGAGCTTTTGTTCACTCACAAAGTTGGCAAAACAATTGGTAAATCAATTTACTTGCAACTGATGTGTTCAGTTCATCCAACTTTATTTCGATCAACATGTGCCATGACTGGTAATCACAACACATTCGTCAGCCTATAATTCGTGTGTCTTGTCTGTGTTTTTGTGTTTCCTTACATCAAATATACTGATGTACTAGCTTATGATACAGTATGACATAAAATTTGTGTTTCAGTTGGTTGATTATGATAATGAAGCTTTTATTATGTTAGTCAAGATGACTAAATGTGTTTCTAAGTTGTGTGAAAATTGCAGCCTTCTAGCTTTTACCGTTTGGTCAGAGTCAGTAAAGTAAGTAGACTAGAAATCAATGAGTACAAAATTGTGTATTTCTTTATTAGTCCAGATAACTAAAAGTACTTTTAAGTTGTGTAAAAATGTCAGCCTTCTAGCTCTTACCGTTTGGGCTCACTGAGTCAATCAAATAGTGCTATTAAATCAGGACACAGAGTTTTTCTATATAAATTTATATATTCATTCATTCATCAAGTGTCTACATGAATGTTGGGCTACAATTTAAAATTTTACTCATAATTTTACAGCATCAATACAGCCATAAATAAAATACGCTGGCTACGTATACGCACTGTTGGCTGGACTGTGAAACATGCCAGACAGCAGCCAAATGATTGGCAATTCGGTAATGATTGCTTCATTGAATTCCGTTGGCAACGGAGGCAAGCGCAACAGGACGAAGGACTAAGGACTAAGGACATGGAGGAACAGAACAAACATTTGCATGCACAATAAATCAAAACGATGCAATAACTTTTTCGATTATACATATATTTAAACGGTGCTCAGCCATATGGAAAACCATTGGGCCAAAGAGCTGTAAAAATTGTTCAAACAACTTGTTAGCTGACTTGCCAAAGACTTTTACCAATCTCCATGTTCTGTATGATTTTAAATTCAATGGAATTAACTAAAAATGTACAATATGCTTTTCTCTTGTTGCCGAGTGCAATTTATAAAACGGTCTTAATGCCTGGAGGTAAGACTTAAAGTCAAAACCAAACCAAAATTGGGCAGCTCAATCGCAAATCAGTTCCCGGCTTGCCTGCATTATCCCTACCCCCAATCTGCCCCCAATTCCATCCCCATTCCATCCCTTTTCGGAAGTCCTCTGGCCTTTGCTTTCAGTTTTGCGCAAAGTCGTAAAATTACAACTGCGCCACTTTTGGCTTTTACGGCCACATAAATCGAAACAAAAGTGTCGTTTAGCAATCGAAAGTGCAGAAAAAATAAGGGAAACCAGAAGGGCGAAATTTTGAGGCAATTTCGATCTATGTGAAGAGCTGGAAGCTGAATGGCGAGTGTCAGGATTTCAAGCTCAAGGCTCACAATTATTTCACTGTAGCAAAAAGCAAAAAAAATGCACTTGGCCATTATGATTTCCGGACTAAACGAACGACACTCGGAAGCTGCAGTCCACAGTGGCTCCAACTTTCGATTCGCAGATACATTTCGGATCATGGTCGAGTGTAGCATAATTAAATTAAGCCAAAGCCAAACCGCATCACAGCCAACTGAATTGGTTTACACACCCACAGTCCACGGCCCACAATTGTGTTGGATTTTTGGGTTGGGTTGTGGAGCAGGAATTGCGGATTTTTTGGTCACAATTCCAACGACACTTAATTACTTTTGATACGTGACAATTTAATCCTTTGATGCGAGTACAGCCTAACCGAAAATCGATGCCAAAAACCCCATGAGAAGCAGACCCTTTGATAAATACCCATTAATTCTTGGTACAATCAAGAAAATATCTCGGCCTCTCTTTGTAAATTGTTGCAATTGTTGAGCAAATAAATTTCATCATGTTGAAAATGAAATTCGATTGAAATGAATTTATTAACTTTTTGAATATTTATAGCCAGTTTCCGGGAACTGGCAATAGAATAGAATAAAGAGAACGAAATGACATTTACAATTCTGTTTTATGTTTTCAGTTTCATTGAAGCTGAATTCGATTCATCGTAATCCTGTAAGTTCAACCTACTCGGGATAAGTAAATAATTAAAGCACAAATTAAGTAATTCATAGTGCTAATGATTTAATTGCTAATCAATTTTATATCATACTTATAGGCATTAAAATTAAATGATTCACTTAAGCAGGATCCACAAGAATATACCCTGTAATTATATTTTAATTGAGTGTCCCTTTTTTGTTGTGCTTACCAACACCGCAAAGCATTTAACGTGAATTCACACTTGAAAAGTATGCTCCTGTTGGTCTGCTATCCTTTTCCCTTTCTCCGTTCCTCCTTCCTCCTTCTCCCTTATTCCTATCCTTTTCTGGCCCAGCAAAATCACAATGACGAAGGTCGTCTCCTATATAGAGCCGGGTCTTTTCGTTTAATCACTGCGCTATTATTAATCATTCAATTGTATTCCCAAGGCAATTATGTTAATGCGCAGCACATTTTTAATTAACCGAAACACACACTGGCACACACACATTATAAAACCACACACACACTGGCAGCCAGTGTGGGTTAATGTGTTTATGGTTGTGTGAGGTGATTGAGGAACAGGCGGCATATGGTATCCCCATATACCATATACATACACATACTTATGTATGGCAAGCAAATTAGGTGCTCCAGAGTCCATTGTTCTAGTTTGACTTTCACAATGCCGTCACAGAAATAAATTCGCTGTCAATAAAATTTCAGAAATTTCTCAATTTATATTCAAATTTCAATTACTTTTCATAGGCACAAAAAAAAAAGAGTCGATTAAACCTAATATTTTGACTCGAAACTTGGTTCACCGCATTAAAAATAATGCAATTATGTTTATTTGTTTTAAAATTAATAAGTACATGGAATCTATAATTTTGTTAGGCAATCTTACTCAAGATATGATTATTATTATATTTAAATCAAAGTCTCAAATAAATGTTTAATCAGGGCTGCTTAAAAGCACTTTGATCATAAATTTCCATAACTTTATCTAAAGAAAGTTCTTAAACGTAGATGATTAACTTGTAAAAAAATAAATTTGATAAACACAGAGACAACAAACACACAAGTACTTATATATTCAAAATAATTTAGTATATACAAGGGGGCGTGGCGTAAATTGAGTATTCAAATGTGGAAATAATAATTCTGCCGTATCAGCGTCAACTTTTTAAGCGTATTTCCCATAAAAGAGCAAACTTTTCACATAAAAGGTACAGGCCACAACACACATAAGTATACACTTGTATTCACACACACACACACACACACACATGCACACTCCCGCCCACATTTATATGTACACATTTACATATTTGTGAAAACATAATTGTCTGAGAGTCTGAGAGTTGGCAAAGACTTGCAATGCCCGAGTTCTTGTCAAGATACTTTTCAGAGAGACTGTGTGTGTGTGCTGTAAGTAGATTTTCAAATGCAAATGAATTCCCTTGTCAAATTAATTCTATATCCTCCCTTTTCAACTACCACTTTCACTCCGATTTTCACTAACTACTCTGTTTTTCCGAGCACAATTATGCAAGGACTGTCTGTCTGTCTGTTTGTCTGTCTGTCTGACTGTCTGTTTGCCAGTCGGTCAGCTCATTGCATCATTACGTGTACGCTTCAAAACTAATTCAGATAAATAATTGTTTATTTTGTAATTTGACGTAGATAATTAAAACTATGAAACTTAACTAGCTGCGGAAAATATCAAAAGTTTAAAACTAATAGCCTTTCCTCACTGAAACTACATTTCAGCATTTTAGCATTTTTGGAGCAAATGCTACTTTTTTCCTATACATTTCATATGGGATCTAGTGGTCGGAGAATAGTACATTTCTGAGGAATGTAACTACATTTTTTAAAATCAATGCGATATTCATCGGAAATCAATCGATATTTGGAGTTTTTTTTTTAATTTGAGAGTGTACTATCACTAGATTTCTCAACTTGTGGCGCCAAATTTCAAACTGTAAAAAACTGAACTTTATTTTTAATTAATGAAGAATGTAGTAATGATAAAATGCTGCAGTTAACAGCAAAAGAAATCAAAAACCGACCTCTATGGCTACATGAGTCAACATTACACATTGGCGATCGCAACAATTATTATTAAATCGTTATAGTTTCTCATTATAGTTCATTAAATAAGAATAATTGAAAAAGTAGTGCTTATTGGTAAATATTCTAATATTTATTAGTATCCGTTGAATTGTACAAGACGTATCTGATAAGGGCGCTACGATTTGTTTTTACCAATAATGAATTATCAGAATCTAAGAATCCCTGACTCTTGCTCTAGTTGAGCTGACACCATACTATACGTATACATAAGTACGTTGTCTCCAATTTTCGTTATTCCACAGACGATCCCAACCCATAGAGAGCTACGGCAACCCCTTGTTCAATGAGAGCTCGTGGAAATGGTTTTTTCACTTTGGGTTCCCTTTGCAATGGTTTTTCCGAATGGTTTTCCAATCGGGAAAAGTTAGATGATCTCCTGAACATCAGATATTCTGTCCTAAGCAGCGAAATTTCCTTGAAATCCTTCCATTTGTTTTCTCGAATTTTTAATTTCAGTTGTCAAACGAATTTGTAAACAAATCACAAATGTTTTGTAAATGCTAAATGCAAATGCTATACTATGAGGACAGACAGTTGCATACTTATCGATAGCTCCGATATTTTTATAAAATGTACATTAGTGAGGAAAGGGCATAAATTCTATGATGAATTTGACATGTTAATTAATTCGCTAGATTTGATCCCAATTCCCCCAACAGAGTGTGGAAACTCTCGTAACTGCAATTGATAAATCACAAAATCTCATTAAAAACTGTGAATATATCAATATTATTTTGATTGTGCTTTCAACCAAGCCACAGTGGTTGGGATAACCAAAAACGGTTGGCATAAAGTAAATGAGTTTGATATTTAAAGTATGATATAAAAATTTTAATATATTTTTAATTGACCGTCATTAAATATTATTAAATTCAAATTAAATAAAAACTAATCCAACATTTTTAATTAGATTTCCTATCAATAAAAAAACAATTATTCTATAATAAAGTCGATTTAGATTTAAGTTTACTTACAAATAAGATACTAAATATTGTATCACAAAAATTCGGCACTGTATCTCAGAATTTGGCCACTCGGACCAGAGTGCAAGGCATGGCGTGGGAAAGGGGGATGGGAATGGGGATGGGGAGGGGATTGGGAGGACAGGGCACCGTAACGCATAATGCGAACCAAAGTTCACAAGTTTTCATCCCAAGCTCCCTGTGGAAGTACGGAAACTTGCACCGGCTGTGGCGGACATGTATGCAAAATACGTTTGCATCTAAATTGTAGGAACAGGTGGTGCTGCTGGTGCTGTAGGTGGTGTAGATAGTACAGGTGTTGGTGGAACGAATCCACCTACTCCTGTTCCTCCCTCCACCCCACTCCGGGTTGTTCAACTTACAGGACAATCGATTTTCGATTATTGTTTAGGAGCGTACAAAGAGTAGCTGCAATTGAAAACTGATTGTAAATACGGAACAAGACCCAAAGTTCTTCCTCGTCTTCCACCTCACAACTAACAACAACAATAACAACAACAACAGGAGGAGAGCGCAACAAACTGACCGAGAAATCACGCTTGGATGGGCAACCAACAATTCTTTGCCTGCTTCTGTCGAGATAAAGGAAACTTGAAAACCCTTTCCCTACCTCTTTCCTTTCTTTACCTTTACCTTTACCTTTACCTTTACCTTTACCTTTACCTTTACCTGTAAGCTGCTAAGTGCAACACTTGCAAAATACACAGAGAAGAACAACGATTGAATGCATTTGATACTTTTATTTATGCGTCAAAGTTGCTCCGTCTCTGCACATACAAATTATATATTCCTAATGCATTTACAATGTGTGTTCAAGGGAACAGTTGATGACAGAAGAAGGCGTGGCGGGGCGAAGGCGGAGGCGGACATGTTGCCAGAGGCCACAAAGGTCGACAATTGACCAAACAAAAATCAGCAAACGTTTGCATATCATTCTCGGATATTGAAAAATATATAAACAGGCAAATTAAATTTTAGCTTGCAACGCACGTGACTCAAATACAAAGTCAAACAAATTGAAATTCCGGGTACAAAAACTGCTTTACTATTGAGCTATTTATGTATTTTTAAGATACGCACACTGTTTGCCTTTTAAATTGATTTTGTATCTAAATTTGCTTAGTTTACGGAATTTGGAATTTTTTCAAAAATTGTCTTACATATTTTAAACAGTTTTGAAGCCACATAAATTTAACAAAACTTTACCATTTTTTTTTTAATGTTTTTGAATGGATTTTGCATTTAAATATTTTTATTCAGAAATTTCGAATCTTTCGCAAAATGGGCTATTTTTTCTATACATTCATAGTTTTAAAACTTTAAACTCTAATAATTTTGTCAAATCTCCACCAATTTTCATGGCCAATTTCTTTAAATTGATTTTGCATTTAAAAATTGTTTATTAAGAAAATTTAAATCTTTTCCAAAAATGGCTTTTTTCGCTTAACATATTTTTGAAAAATTCGACACCTCATAACCTTGTCAAGTTTCAATAAATTATGATGACTCATGTCTTTTTGATCATTTTTTGACCTCTCAACTGATTATGCATCTAAATTTTGTATATTTTACAGGGACCGTAATTATAATGAGTTATATTATAAAAATTAAATAGTAATAAAAATTAATTTGAGCGCAAAAAATAAAACTCGCAAGTAATCATTATTTATGATTTTTAATTCAGCGCTCAAAATAAAACTCACTTTTAAAATAGATTACGTAATCATTTTAAAGATTTGTTTTTGCGTTTTATGGGTCCTCTGGGTTTCTTTCAAAGGGATATGCAAAAATACTGGGTGAAAATCCTACACAAAAGCCATGAATTTGAAGTGAGTTTTATTTTGAGCGAAAAAAATAAAAATCATAAATAATGAGTATTTGTGAGTTTTATTTTTTCACTCAAATTTAATTATTATCATTATTTTTTTGTATATGGGTATTTCCAGGATCGAGAACGCGACATTTGTACGTCTTTAAATGAAAAAAAAAAGTGGTAAAAGCTGACAATTTCAAAACTGTTTTCTCACGTGTTTAATGCATTTTATCAACACTATTTTTATGATAAAAGACAAGCTTTGAAGACTATTCGTTTTTTAATTATTTATAAAAAACAATGCATCGCGAACGCGATGAGAAATGGAAGTCGTGTTTGACTTCATCTTGACAAATGTGAAAGTCTACGAAATGTGGCGTCTAATTTGGAAGAAAATACTCTCAAAATATAATAAAATAATGTAGTTTTCGATTTTAGAAATAATTTTGATAAGTTACTATCATTTTATTTATTTTACAAGTTTTATTAGTAATTTGTAACGCGACATCGCGAACGTGACAAGATTTCCACGTAGTTTTTCCAAGAGTTTGTTCATAAAAATTTCATTCTATATATCGGAAACAGCTTTTAAAACTTGTTTTAAATTAAACTTTCAATCAGGCATGCCACATAAATCTCTTTCACTTGAATTTCACGTCAATTTCATTTCTCCGTGCCACAGTCCAATCACCTAAACAATTTTGGGTGAGACGAAATCATCGCTCAATTCACTGGCATCCGATGCCATGAGAATAATGTCACATTTTTTGTCCGAATTTTTTAATTTAGAGTTGTCTAGTAGTTTGTATTGTTTGCCGCGCCAATAACTTTTAAATTTTTTTAAGCTATACAATATCAATTATTATATAAATAAATTGAATTATATAAATTCAATAAGAAATAAAATAAAAATTTTATATTTTGCAATGATAAATTTAAAAAGTTTGCTAAACAAACCCTTGGGAAATTTAATCTGAGAAGGGGCCAACCCTAGCAGCCTAGTACGAAAAGGTTGATGAACATGCTTAAAAACCTAAATCACACGAATTTCTGTAGCACGGAGAAATTTTCGAAGTGGAATTGCTTTTTTCTGAAATCACTTTCACTAGTGTTTTTTGTGGCATACCTGAATATATTTCTAAGAATTAAAATGGTGCATGTTACAATCTTACTGTCCTACTAAGTGTAATCGTTAAAATACAAACGGTCCATTTTGGAAGTCAATTTTTAAGAAAATGGGCAAATATATGGAAAAAGTGAATTTATTCCAATGTAGAATCTATATCTTCATCCTATTGAATTTCTTTGAGCGTATATTGCTTAAATAAATAACTTGAATACATTTTTGGAAGAAAATTTCACAAGATGTGAGTTTTTGATCAATTTTACGTTTTTCGTCGTGGTGGACCTTTTTCTGGAAATGCCCATATGTATGTATTCTAGTCATTGATTTTTTGATGTGAAAAAATTTCAATAATCATCATCGGCGGTCAATGATATTTTAGCAATTTCAAATTTTTCCAACATTTTTCATATTTTCTACACTAAACACAGTAATCACTATTTATAATAATTAAAGAATGCATAAGTGAAGTTTCTAATGAGAAGTCAGCTTGAATTGTGAGCGGTTATTTTGAAAAAGCTAAGCACAAGAAGCGAATTTATTCTAATAGTTTACATAGAATGCACACATTGGGAATAAATTACAGTTCGAAACGCTTCTAGAGAATGATATTATGCGCTAGAAGTGGAGAAGGGAGAAGGGGGAAAGGAGAAGGGAAAGTGGCTGGAAGGCTTCTTCATGGTCTGGCGTTTTCGCTTTGGCGTCTTTATTTACGCGCTGTTTGAGAATCACAAGCGCTGTCATTGTCGTTGTGGCTTGCATTTTAATTGCACTTCTTTGGGGCTGTGGCGAGGACACTTGCGCCATTTTAATGAGACAGAGTCGGTGAGCATACGCGGCGTATACGCAATAGTGCGTCAGGCTTTGAAAATATCCTTGCCGCTGGCAAGTTTAACACTGGGCCTGGCTCAGCATCTCTGCCATGGATGCGCCTTGTGACCTGTTTGTGTCAAATGCAAATCGTCTGTGGTCTTAGTATCCTTTTTTGCATTTAGTATGCAAAAGCGACAGCGCCTAACCAATGATGACGGTGATGAGATGCGACCTACGCACTTTGTGCGTGCAATCCAAACCCAAACCAAACTATAGTTGGAGCAGATCCAGAGCGATATGCATAGCGATAGCTTGGAAAAACACAGCATGTGACACACATACATAAATTGCATGACATAGATACAGATACAGATACAGATACATACATCGATGCGACTGCATCGTCGAGAAAATGCAGCTAAAACTCGATATTTGTTGACCAGTCTAATTGATGGTCAGCCATAGCCAATTCCTTTTCTCCCCCTCTCTCTCTCTCTCTCTCTCTCTCGACAAATAAATCGGAAATGTGAACAGACAGAAAACAACAACTGCAATTCGAATGCAAATGATTCGACAGCAATATTCAGATCAATAGAAGACATTGGAATCTGAGCTCACAAATATCGCTCAGCACTATAAGGTTGCATAACAGATATTGTTGAATCCATTGCATAAATGTCATTCGCAATTCTGTTTCATGTTTGCCGCTGTCATTGCTTAAGCTAGACATTTTAAGACCCCGTACTTAAAAAAAGTACAGGGGTCTATTAACTTTCTTACAAAAATAAATGTGCGTAACAGGCAGTTGGAGACGTGGCAGACCCCATAAAGTATATATATTCTTGATCAGCATCAGCAGCCGAGTCGATATAGTAATAGCGCCCAGATCTCAGAGACTATAAGAGCTAGAGACTCCAAACTTGGTATGTAAACTCATCTATATTGCACGCAGACCGAGTTTGTTTTAGATTTTGGATCGGACCACTTTATAGCTTTAAAGCTCATATAGCTGCCATAGGAACGATCAGTCGAAAATGAAGTCTAAGTAATTGAGATATCTGAACCAAACTGACAGAATATGCATATGGGATGGTCTCATACATCCTGAACAAATTTGGTTGATATCGGACTATATCATATAGCTGCCACAGGAACGATTGATCGAAAATATAGATTTTATTTTAAACAGTGTTTGCTTTTCCATAGTAAGTACGGGGTCGCCGACAGTCGAGTTTGCTCGACATTTGTATTAAAATAAACTTTAAAAGTATTTATATGTGATTTTGGTTGCATTTTTGGACTCTAGGTTGTTACTGCTCACGCACTTTTAAGTTTCTTTTAAGATTTTTATCAATTGAGAGTTCCTTATTATGGATTTTTTTTTTTAATATGGTTATATAGAAATTTCACAGACAATTTAGTCATTGAATCATTTAATAATTATGGCATTCGGATATGCTCAGACATGGGCTTAACAAGATGTTTCCAAATCAGCCAATTAATCATTCACAACAGACATTTGCATTTTGCGTTATTTAACTCGAATTCAATTGCAAGCATACAAATGTACATACAATATATAAATTCATGATTCACATTACTGACTGTACTCCTAAGAGGAATAATTACATTATGGAATCATTTGGAGCGTAACTAGTCAGCATAGTTTAACGATATAATGAAGACGCAGCAGGAACTCCAGCGTCTCCAACTGGGAATGAGTCTGAGAATGAGAATGAGAATCAGATTGAGAATGAGAATGAGATTGCTTGGCGCCACCACAATATTAATAGACATTGATGTCGTTGCCCCAAAAAGGGGGCATGGCAATTGAGACGCTTGCCGCATAAATTTCGAATAATGCGAATAATTCTGGTTGCGTCTTGACGCAATTGCGAAATAAACTAATTTGTTGTAGAAATCAAGTTGGCCATAACGTTGTCCTATCCAACATTAAATCAGTTATGTTTGGCTGAACAATAATAGTCCCCCTACACACACATGCACATACAGACACACACACACACACACAGACACACACATGACGGCCATATAGACAATATAGTAATTGGCAAACCAGCAAAATGCCTTTCCCATGTTCCATAAAAATAAACAAAAATATGAGAAGTAAGTTAACAAATTATAAGTTAGAGTATGCGACTTGAAGATGCTCTGTTTTCTGAAATACACAACTTGAATTTTGCACGTTCAAAACATACCAAATATTATAAAAATAACAACAAATTTATTTTTGTAGAATTTTTTTTTTTGTATTAAGTTTTAATTTATAATGCTGTTATAATACAAAATTTGTAATAATAAATGTCATTTCACGTTTTTCTTGGATTTAATAAAATAAAATGATACTTTAAATAGTATATTCCTTAAATAATATTAAAATAAAATTATTAAAAAATAATATATCTAAGATTTTCTCATTTCTCCTAATTATTATTTTCAGGCTTACAATTTTGAGATCCCTGAAAAATTCATATTCCAAACTCTGACAACTTCTGTATGTCAGGAAAATAGAGCGAGGATATGAAGTAAAAGGACAAGTGTGGGCTGAGGATTAAATAGCCAATGGTACTGTCACCATGCTCATAAAAGTGGCATAGGAAATACGAAAGTCAACTAACAACGAGCGGTTAAGCGAATCGGAAGCGACCGTCTCATCATTATGGGAGAGAAAATTGTTTTTAGAAAACGTAAATCGAGGACAAACTGACCAACTGCCTACGGCTCGATGTGAACTGAGCGAACGCAACAATGGCCCAAATGTGATAGACAAACGGGGCCAAAACAAGAACACGACGGACAAGGTGGTGAAGGGAGAGAGGGTAGAGAGGGTAGAGAGGGTAGAGAGGGGAGAGAGTGAAGAGAGAGGGGTAGAGGGACAACATGACAGTGTGTTTGTGTTTGTTCGCTGGGGGTGTAATCGTATTTATTTTTGGTCTTTTGGCTACCAAATGCATTCGACTGAAAAATATCCTTTAAACTTGTTTCGGTCGCATGGCCGCAAAGGATAAACATGAAAATAACTTTGAACTTTCATTAGATACAAGTTTCATTTACTTTAATATTTTTATACAGATGCTGCAAATTATTCATACATGTCTTTTATTTAATTTCCCAAGGTGTTTGTCACTGAACGAATACATGATGTTTTGTTTTCTTTGGAGTGAGTATTCAGATCCTTAAATTTAACATTCGCAACATTCATTCGTTCAATGGCAACGCCAAAAATTCCATTGCCCCCTGGAAACTAATTTTGCGCCAGCAACACAAAATGCATTCATTTTGACAGTTTACAGAATGTGACAATTTTTATTCATTTAATCGCCTTTACATTCACATCTTCCTCTGCCTCTACCTCTGCCTTTGCCGTTACATTTACCGCAACTCAACGTCAGCTGCTAAGACATGTTTTCACCTGTGCCAGCACACACACCACCAATAAAAAATACACTAAAACAAACTAGTGATGTAAAAAACGATGGAAACATTTACTACTCAATGTTAAATCAGATAATTATGACATCAGATAATTATGATTAAATGTTGTAGCTTAAGATCGCTTTGATTAAAAATCTAAATCTTGAGGTTAAAAATTATTTCAATTATTTAAATTTAAACGCTCGGAAAATGGATCAGTTTTGGAAAGGTGATAAAAGTTTGAAGTTGGTCTGATTTTTTAACCCTCTACCGCATACAGAGCCATATATGGCTTTCAATTTTTAATGAAATTTCTTTTAGATAAAACGGTACTTAAGCGAAGTCGATTGTTATTGGTCATTCTCTTTGCACTATTTTCTATTGGAATAAAATATGAAAAAAAATTTTTGAGTTGCTTCACTTCGTGTTTCTTTGAGTTTTGTTCAAGCGTCTCGCGTGAATTTGTGCGTGAATTTGAAAGTGAATTTTGCTGAATTTCGAATTAAATTTATATCTTCCAAAAAAAACATTTCTTTTGTAGAAGAATAATTTTTTCCAAAAGAAAATAAAGTTTTCTTTCATAAAAAAATATAATTTGACTGTAAGTTTGGCATTATATATACTAATTCTTGCAAAAATCGGCGAAAAAATTTATGGTTCTTCATTTATTTTTTCCAAAACTATATACCCAAAAAAAAAATGTTGTCCAAATATATATTATAATATGCCTAATAAACACATATATGCATAAAATTATGTGTTTTCCTTATTGGACCTATGTTCATGCAGTAGAGGGTTAAATATTAAAATGTAAATATTTTAAAAAATACTTGGTTATCGTGATACAAAAGTAAGTAAACTAAGCTTATGTAAAATATATTTTTCTATAAATAACTTCATTTTATGCATTAATAAATCAAAACATTTTAATGTTTTTTATCGACTTCTTTGACAAACACAATTATTTTATTAGAAAATATTATTTTTAATACGTTTCGTCTAAAAAACAGGGACTGCAAATAATGATCATTTGGTTTTTTTTGTATTCAAAAAATCATTCACCTTTAATAACTTTGAGACAGCGAGAAAAATTCCAATATTCATCAAATTGTTATTTCGATAAAGCTCAATTTGATGCTCTCCACATGACATTTTTTTTTTTTATTTTATTATTAATTTGAATTGTCTTGACTTACTGACTAGGAATTTATATAATCTTTGCCCTTATACCCTAAGAAAATGTTGAAATTACAATTTGAGTTTTATTTTGAGCAAAAAATAAAACTCATGAAATAATGATTATTCCTTAAATATTTTTTTTTTGCTCAAAAATAATGATTATTGGTTAAGAAGTAAAGTATAACTGTAAATTAATCATTATTTTGTGATCAAATCTATAAAACTTGAAATTAATCATTGGCCGTGTTCACCAGAACAAATCGACAACAGAATATCGATGAAATTTGTATGATTATTCTGGTGAACGGCAGTGATGAGCAATCATGATTTCAAATTTTGTGATTATGATGACTGAAAATTTCATCACCAAAATAGTACGCTGAAATTCTCTGATTGTGATGCTTTGTTATCGATACAACAAATCGTAATCAACAGAACACAAGATTTGAAAATAAATAGGACAAAATAAATAAGGAAACATCATTATTAATACTAATTTAGTCTTCTTAAAAAAAATTTAAGGAAGACGTTGGAATCTGCGCATTTTTAAGAAATATGGTTAGGAAAAGTGCTTTTAACTTTCTCATATAAAATATTAAATACGCTTACAATATTGGCTTAATTATTTTTTAAGGCAATATATCATCTGTTATTTTAAATCTGGTCTTTTACTGTGTTTATTCCCATTACATTAAACATTTTGCGCCAAACTATTTTGAATTTTTTTTAATAAATATTAAAAGTTTTGACAAAAATAGAAATGGCAACTTTGATATTGCCTTAAAATTTCATCAAAGCGTTCACCAGAAGCCCATCAAAAATTTGTTGATTTCTGATATATGATTACTGATTGATTAGTTCTAATGAACACGGCCATTATTTCAAAAATTGTTTAATAACACTTATAATAATTACAGTCCCTGCTAAAAAAATGCTTTGCTTTAAGAATAAATCTACTTTAAATTGTTCTAAAATCGTTGGCTCAAATTAACATAGTTGACAATAAATAAATCAAATGTTTTTCTCACAGTGTAAATGGGTATAAGAAGAAAAACCAAAGAGCCGCTGTCGCGTCTTGCGCTGAAAATTGAAAAGGCAAAGCAAAGCGATTTCATTAAAGCTTTTGAAATATTAAAGCGCATTCAATCGGCCTGTGGGCGTGTGTACAACTGTGTGTGTGTGTGTATAGGTAAAGGTGTGTTTGTGTTTGTGCAGAATATGAGCATATGCGACAACTGTGGTAATACTATTGCCCCCTCCTATCTACAGTTCCCACCCTACGCCATTGTGCACCTTAAATGTACTCTCAGTTCTCAGTCGCACGTCTTGTTGGAGGAGTTGATGTTTGTTGTTGTTTGTCTGTTTCATTGTTTGTCCTTTTTGTGTGTGTGTGTGTATGTGTGTGTGTGTGTGTGTGTGTGTGTGTGTGTGTGTGTGTGTGTGTGTGTGTGTGTGTGTGTATGCCTTCCTTGTTACCTTTCTTGTTATTTCATTCGTTTTTGTTCGTTGTCGCTGGTGCCATCTTTTATTTCATTTTGTCTCTTAAGTGTCAGAGCATGAAACGGACAATATAATTTACATTCTGTATGCAAATGTGCCATACACACACAAACACACACACACACACACACACACACACACTGATGGCACACTGATGTGTTATCCTGGCCCATGCCATTGCATTCGGAAATGCCAAATTTACAATAAAAACCAAAAAGTTTGAATAAGTAATTTATGCCAAGGAGCATGAAGCAAGTGCGCGAACAAGGCCAAAAACTCAAACTGAATTCCTGTAGATGGTAAAAATGAAAAAAAAAAAAGAGAGAACGTCAGACATCCGACTTCATTCACTTTATGAAACGAGCTGAAGTCTGTGAATAATTCATTTAAATCATTATTTATTATAATTTCATATTAAGTATATGCACAGAGCCCAGTGAAACTTTATTGCACTTCTGTTATACACTAGCAAAATGGATGAATCTGAATGCAGGGCATCTTTAAAAGTGATTTTTCTTTTTTTTAATTCAAAA
The DNA here is from genome assembly GCA_037043435.1 of Drosophila suboccidentalis. Classification (NCBI taxonomy): domain Eukaryota; kingdom Metazoa; phylum Arthropoda; class Insecta; order Diptera; family Drosophilidae; genus Drosophila; species Drosophila suboccidentalis. The sequence goes on along the minus strand of JBAMBK010000678.1, from coordinate 499,414 downwards.
ATTCTCATTTGTTTCTCACTTGAAAAGAGGTGAAATTTTGCAGCTAATTCCAGCTTTAATATAGGTAAAAACAATATGTAAATGCAATATTTAGGTTGCGAATGTAAAATATAAAATGTAATTAAATTCGCATACACTATTTACTCAGTTGAACATGTATTATATTGATTTACACACGGCAATCAATGTAAATATATACACTCGAAAGAAAATATTTTGCAATATTAATACCTATTTATATTGTGAAATAACTAATTTATGAAATACAATATAAAAATGAAGACTTAAATTAAAATCGTGTAAGCATAAAATATATATACATTAGGAGGAAAATATTTTAAAATATTATTACTTATTTATATGTAAATTAACTAATTTGTCCTGTAATATTGCCTTAAAAGCAAAAAAAAAAAATCAATTTAGTTAAAAATTAATCATGAATTGAAGATGAATATAATTAATAAATTAAATTGTTAATATTAATTAAAAACATATTCAGTCTTAATAATTTTGCAATTAATCAAATTTTTTAAAATTAATCATAAGTTACTTTAGATTAATTGTAATTTAAATCTTGTTTAGCATTAAATTTGTAGCACTAGGATGTTAAATAAATAAATAAAAAAAAATAAAATATTATATAATGCTAAAATATAAAAATTAAGACTTTAATTAAAATCATGTAAGAAAATATTTTAAAATATAATTACTTAATTATATGTAAATTAACTAATTTGTCCTGTAATATTGCCTTAAAAGTGAAAAAAGCAATCAACTTTAGTTAAAAAATAAACATGAATTGAAGATGAAGATAATTTATAAATTAAATTGTTAATATTAAATTAAAAACATATTCAGAACTAAACATTTTGCAATTAATATATAATAATACAATATAATAAATGACACTTTAATTAAAATCGTGTAAGCATAAAAAATTCTTTAAAAACAATTAACCGATTGCAAATTCTAAATAAATTAAAAAAAATAAATAAATATTTTTTTATTTAATATTAAATAAAAAACTATGTTTGTAGTAAAATACATATATTTTTAATACAATTTATTACGTTTTCTAATTAAGTGTAGAATGTTTAAATCAATTATGAATAACTGAAATTATTTTTGTGTTTTTTTCCTAGTGTAGATTTTAATTGTATATATTTCAAAGGGGGCTATCGCATTTTAACTGACTGACCAAATGGAAGCGAGTGTAACATAAACTCTGTCAATCGATCCGGAACTTATTAAGCGTCAATGAAATATTTGATATCCTGTGATTGTCCCTCAATTGAGTAAATGAGTGCATGAATAATTGTGACACTGATCTACCGGATGATGATGGTCGCAACATGACAAATATTTAGTAACTGTCAGTTTTCAGTTGCCAGTTGCCAGTTTTCAGTTGCCAGTCGAGAGTAGCCAGTTGTTATTTTTGTTAGTAGATTTAAGTTTCATTAATTTGCTTTTACGCCCAGTTTGGTTGGGGCGAGGACACAACGTGGCATGAATCGACAGTGTCAATATTTTGGCGTCGGTTGTTGCACTGTTGCAAGTGTGCAAGTGCAGGGCAACAACAACATGTTGTAATGGAAAGCAAACACGCTGCGGCTGTGGTGGCAACATGGCCAACAGCAACTACTTCGGTTTTAGCCACGTTTCGCCTGCTTTGCCAGTTTAGTTGCAAAACAAAAACAAAAACAGGCAATCAGGCAAACAACAAAGCAAACCATCTGAATAGAAGACGACCACTTCTCACTTCAACAACTAACCCGACCCGACCTGATCCGAACCGAACCAACCCGATGCGACCCGATTCGACCCAGCCAACAAGCACTTCATGCCAACGGAAAAACAAAAACTCAAAATCAAAAAAACATCAATGAAAACAAATTTAAGGCTGGCCGACAATTTGATGCCCTTGTGGAGCAGTGTACACAAATTTTGTCTGATCGGAGCTATGGAAACTATAAGAAATACTTGTCCCATTTTTAGCAAATTTGCTCACGATATACAAGATAATACCAAAAACAAGTTTTTTTGATATTGGTTGAGATATCATAAATAAATTCATACTTAAGGCTGATTCTCAACCGATGGTTTCAATGGAAGCTATAAGAAATACTTGTCCTCTTTTTAACCGATTTCGTCAAAATTTAAACGTTACAAGTTTTTCAAAAAGTTGATTTTCCAACAACAAATTTGATCAGAGTTCATGAGATAATTCTCTAATTACACAAAATGAAAGATTGATTGAGATAACTTCAGAAACAAAAACTTTCAGACTAAACCTGATTTTGGAATGATTTTTCTTATGGCAGCTATATAATAAAGTGGACTGACTTCAATTAGATTTTGGAAAGATGTAAAAGAAATGCGATATTAGTCAAAATATACTAAAATAAATATCACAAAAGTTATCATATAAATGTTTAATTTTCGACCGATCATTTATGTATGTGTCGGTTATACTTATGATACAGTCACGGTTGCCACTTAAAAATATCTGATTGAGCCAAAAACAAACAAAAATTGAGCCAAATTGGCTAAAAATGAGCCAAAACTTTTTTTTTGCAGTTCATGTTAATTTTGCATTTAATTAGATACAAAATATTTCGTTCACAAAGCATATTTATTTTGACAACATTTAAAGCTAAGTCTACTCATAATTTGAACGTACTTCATGCACATTTTGGTGTTAATTTTAACCCCTATTTCCTCATTTTCATTCAAAAAATGCCTTTTTGCAGTTTTCAAAAAATGATAAATATTACTAGCGAAGAGATTTTAGAATACATTTTTTTTTGCAGTCACTATTAGAATTTTTTGAAAATTTTTTTTGCGTCAGAAAATGTTTCTTAAAAAATCGAGGAAAAGAGTTTCTAAATAGACCTTTACAAGAATTCAAAATTTGCAATGGGTACTTAATGGGTTAAGGAAAGTTTTGTATCATTCAATCGGAATTGAAATGACCTTTCCATTGATGCCAAAATGTACATGAAGTAGGATCAAACTATGAGTAGACTTAACTTTAAATGTTGTCAAAATAAATATGCCTTCTAGTGTATTTCCAAAGTATTTGACATTTTCATCTAAATAAAAATAAATATGTACTTCAACCAGAAACTATACAAAATAACTGATTCTGAACTGATGAAAAAAAAGAGCCAAATCGAAAAAAAAAAAGTGCCATTGCGCCAACAGGAAAAAAAGGCCAATTGTGGCAACCGACGACACAGTGGATAATTTTTCTAAAATGTTGAATAATGTATAATTTTATTTTATTTATTAATTAATATATTTAATTTATTTATCAATGTATTCCAATCACATTTTCTTCAGGGCGTTACATATTTGGTGGCAAAGTAATGATACCCTCTGCAAGAAGGGTATACGAACGAAGGAGGCGCCTCTGGCCAACTGGATTGGCAACCTCTGGCAGCCTCTGGCAACGGCAACGGCAACGGCAACGACGACGACGACGACGACGACGACCGCGACCGCAGTTCTTTTAGCGGGAAAATCGACAATGCAAAAAAGGAAAACGCACGAGAGCTGAAAGTCTTGATTCAAAAATTGTTGTTTGCTGTTATTAGTTTCTGTGCCTTGAGACGGTTTTAATTAACGCCGCCAATGCAACTGAGTGCCAAACAGTTCAGTGAACAGCTGCCAAGTTCTCACTCTCTCTCCCTCTCTCTCTCTCTCTCTCTCTCTCTCTCACTCTATCTCTTTCTCTCTCTGTGTCTCTGTCGAACAGCTGAAACCTCGAGCCGACCAAATCCTTTACGCCTCCTCGCATTCTTGTGCAATTAGTGCGGCCAGCAAGGATAAGATAACCCCAAAAAGTTTCATCTGACAAAGCAAAAACAATCAAGCCACAGGAATCGTCGATGAATCCAGTTTGTGGCACAGTTTCTCCTCCCCATCCCAAGCACCGCACTTGGCAAAAGCAGACTTCTCAATCGAGAATCCCAAAGATTCATTCCACAGATTTTACAATGAAAATCATTGCAGGACTAAATAAGTTAAAATTCATTAGTACTGATAAGTTTGTATTCCTTTTAAACTCACTAAATATAAAAAAAAGTGTAAATTTGCTTAAAAAAATTATTTTTTTTATTTATTTTACCATTTTTTAATTGCTTTATTTGACTTTAAACTTTTTTTAACCATTAATTTAACACAAAATAAATTACACTTGATCAAAAATTATTTTTAACTTACGATAAAATTCAAAATTTTGATTTATTTATTTATTTATTTAACGTTTAGATTAAACTAAAATACCTTTAAAAATCACTAAATATAAAAAAAGTGTAAATTGGGGGAAAAAAGTTAATTTATTTTATTTATTTTACCATTTTTTAATTGTTTTATTTGCCTATAAACTTTTTTTTAACGCAAACTAAAAGCAGTCGATAAAATAATTTTCAACTTAAGACAAAATTTATAATTTTGATTTATTTAACGTTTATATTAAAATAAAATTATAAGCTAAAGTAACAATTATATTATACACTCCTGCCCAAAACTATACGACACCTTGAAAATTTTAGTTTCGACTCTCGTAGGAAAAGGAGAAAGCATAATGAAATAAATTGAAGTATGCAGAATAATAGCAAAAAGAGTTCTGCACAAAAGCTGATATTCTGATCTCTGATTGCATCTCGCGTTTTCAAGTAACAGTAAAAAATGCAGAAAAAGTATAATTTTCGCTTGCCTGCAAGTGTATCAAAACTATACGACACATTTGAATTTTTTTGAAGTTACTTAATATTTTGTGTTAATTCTGGTATATAAATAATAGTTATTAGTTAACAGAGCCGCCTTAAGCTTTCTCTACCTCAAAAAGTCTCTAAGGCATTTAATTTATTAGGTTTTTTAGAATATTTTGGTCTAAAAGAGACTATTGCGTCAAAATTTCGCTTTTGAGACTTCCAACGTTCTCAAATTTTGTATTCTTGGCATAAATTTGTCTGGCTAAGATACCTCATATGTTTTCGATTGGGTTTAAGTCAGAGGAGCTAGCTGACCAATCACACACATTAACTGAGTGCTCATTTACATGCGCAGGGTCTTTCTGATCTTGTGGATGGATGCATTAAATAAATTCTGTTTCTCCATTTCCTTTCAAAAATGGCAAATGTCAATCCTCAAATAGCTTTTCACAATCACCACTCTTCATCTTAGCGCTTGTGAAGCACAGATTAAACGTTCCAGACTTATGAAATGCTCCCCAAACCATTGCGGATCCAGCCCCGAAATTGGGTTTACAAAAAAGAAGTGGTTCCTTAGGCCGATCTCGCCAATAGTGCCGAAACCCATCTAAACTGTCAAGATTTAACTTTTTCTCATCCCAAAAAATGATTTAAATGAAAAATATTCAACAAAGCTTTATAAAGAAAATAAAGTTAAAATTTTATATTGAGACCCAGTTTCTCTCCAAGTTATTCTCCCCAAACTGAAGTCGGGTTTTTTTGTGGTGGGGTTTTAAGAACGTGTCCTTTTTTAAATATCCTCTGACAATGTTTTCAGATGATTACAGCGTCCGCCAAATAGTCATCCGTACCACAGGCTGCCTGCAACATGCAGAAAGTGTGGGGCATGATTCAAATGAATTGCTCGCCTTGAGTATTGTGCGATGTTTATCGCGGTCAGACAGCTTGGGTTTTCTTCCTGAGTTATGCTTAACACCATATTTATCGATATCATTTCAAAATTAAGTGATATCACAGCGTTAACGACCCAATTATCCCGATATTCTGCTTGTATTATAGCCAGATTCATTGTAAGCTCTTATTGTCCTCTTTTTCTCATAATTTAACAAACTTTCGCGCTACATTTTATTATAAATGCTTTAAATTTTTAACTGAAAAAGAAAAAAAAATAATTGACACCAAACCTTTATCTCTAGACGCTATATTTCAAATGTGTCGTATAGTTTTGATACACTTGCAGGCAAGCGAAAATTATACCTTTTCTGCATTTTTTACTGTTACTTGAAAACGCGAGATGCAATCAGAGATCAGAATATCAGCTTTTGTGCAGAACTCTTTTTGCTATTATTCTGCATACTTCAATTTATTTCATTATGCTTTCTCCTTTTCCTACGAGAGTCGAAACTAAAATTTTCAAGGTGTCGTATAGTTTTGGGCAGGAGTGTATAATCTAAAAGTTTTTTCAATTTGTATTTTTTTTTTTTATTTTTGCAAAAACGTAAACTTAACAAAAAAAAACTGGAATAAAATAAATTAATTTAAAATGTGTACTTATTATTAATAACTGTAGTATAGGATATCTCGCAGTTCTCAATGCTTTTCGCATTTCGAAAGTTATTCAAACCATAATATTTGAGTTTGTTAAATAAAAGTTACAGGCAATAATCAGACAGGTTTTCACTATTCGCATTGATCTAGCAAACTATAATCCTAAGCGAAACTTTAAGAAAATAATCATTGAAAATTGGTGCATAAGTTCAGGAGATAGATGCAAATCCCTATAAAATTATTATGTATTTACAATAGTTTGTTGCACAAGATGAACAACTTTGCAATAAGTTGAAGGTAACACATTAAAACTGAGTTTGACTTTGCATTTAAATGAAAAATGTTTTGCCTGTGGAAAAGTTGTGTTAAGTTTAAAATAAGCTGCAACTGAAAAGTAAACATTAGTTTACAAAACTCCTCTCCCTTTATCACTCAACCCCTGAACTCATCTTTACTTTATAGCTCCGCCAAGGCCACAGCCGGATACAAAACTCACTTTTTATGATGGCTGCGATTATTCCCACATTTCATGTGTATTTTTGTATATACAAATGCTTATGTACACATACACTTGTTCATACATACATACAAGTGGGCACTAATGTCTTGAGAATCTAAAGTGTTTACATTTAATTCGCTTAAATGCACAACATGTTTACTTAAAACAAGTCCCACTTTTTCTCATATACGAAAGTGTTTAGTACTCGTATTTGTACAACCAGAATTTGAAACTTACTCTTTGGCTCGACAAAATTGTGGTGTTCCTAAGTGCTTAAAAACAATCACATTTCCAAAGAGAAATTTTAATTTAAGAAGACGCTAATAAATAAACAAAAGTGCCGCCCTCTAGCGACTTGATGATAAAACTAGACGACACCATACAGACGGCAATACACAACACTGGAAGACGAAAAATAGATCACTCAACATTCAACAGTCAACAGACAGCCAGCAACAGCGACACACGACTCATCGCGCTTCGGCACTCGGATAAACTCAAATGTAATAGATATAAGCCAAAACGTAATGTCACAAACCCGACCAATAAAGTAGCTCAATATGGCTACAAAGTTAAAAAAGGCGACCTCTAGCAACATTTTTTAAGACTCTTTAGCCATGAAGGAGGAAAAACCAACTTACTAACTTAATGGGTTTATGTCTTAGCTACGCGTTCAATAGCTCTCAACCGTTGCACAACTTGTTGAGTGTTTAAGGGCCTCTCGCTAGATGGCGCTCATAGCCGATCAAAAATCACTAGGTGTCGCTCATTATTTAATCATCGCGCATGCGTAAACTTAAGTTAAAAGTAAAGCATTATTTATGGGTATTTTGTTTAAATTTAAAGCACGAGTTTGTTTTTAAATAGAAAATAAATAGAAATGGAAACTTCAATTCGATTGTTCAGCAAAAAATGCTTTTATTTTCTTATGGCTTTATGTTTATACATATTTCGATTAAGGTTATTAGAGATGTGAGAGAAAGTTACTCAGTTATAGGCCATGTCTGGCCATCGTATCTGTGATCCACTGTACGTACTGGGCCACATTGGTATAGAGACCCGGCAAACTGATCTGTCCGCAGGATGTGACGCCCATGCTGACAATGCCGAACTCCACCATGCGCAGCTTGTACTCATCCAGGTAGAGGGCGGGGGCCTGGAGGGGTCCACCGGAGTCGCCCTTGCACGAGTCCTGCAAGTCGCCGCCTCCCACACACAGCTGCGTCTCGGGCACTTCGCGGCGATAGGCGCGGGAGCACGCGGATCGCGGCTGAATCGGGACATTCGCCTGCAGCAGGACATCCGACGAGGATCCATTCTCGGTGGTGCCCCAACCGGTGACAAAGTAGTTGGACAGCGATTCCGCCTGCTGCTTCAGCTCATCTGTGATGGGCAGACAAATGGGCTTGACGTGCTCTACAAAGATTGAAAGTTATTTATGGGATAATTGGAGTTAATTATAGGGCAACTCACTCTCGAAGGTTACACTGGAATTCAGACGCAACAGGGCAATGTCATTGGAAATGCGCTTGGGATCGTATTTCTCATGAATCAGGAACTTCTCGATGCCCACGTCTTTCACTGGAGGCGCGCACTTCTCCTTGCGTCCCTGCTGCCTGCAATCCCGCTCCGTAGATATACGATGTTCTCCCAATCGAATCTCGTAGCTAAAATAAAGTATTTTTATATAAGAGATCATGATAAAAGCCAAATTTCAAATATTTGTGTAAAAATAAAATAATTTTAAGGAAACCAAAATTTGTATGAAAAAAAAATAAAGCAAAAAGTTGGAAATTTAAAAAAAAAAACATTTTGAGTACAAAAATTTATAAAAATCTAGTTCAATATTATTGAAAGTCACAATTATTATATTAAAAATCGTACTCTGTGAGCAGATTATAATAGACTGTACCGTACGATTAGTTTCGAGTGTTCTCCGCTCACTATTAAAGCCTCTATATTATCTTGTTTAACTAGTCTAACCAACTAACTATGTATTAATATTATTTTGGTCTGATTGGGTTTTTCTGGGTTTTCCCCAATCCTAGCAACAAATGTTGGGCCAAACATTTTCTTTTTCATTTTAGATTCCCCAGAGTTTTTAATTATAATTTATTTTGTAATTTAAATATATTGTATACATACTTTTTTAACTTTAATGTTATATTTTTAAATTAATGGCCTGACAGTAAATAAATAAATAAATAAATAAATCACGGGATTTAAGAAATCGCAGCTTCGTACCTTCCAATTATTTGCCTTTCAATTTATTTTTTCTGATTTTAATTGCAATTTATTTTTCCTAATTTCAACTTCCAACTTTCTTTTTTCCGCTTATTTATTTTCTAATTATAAGCTTTGAAGTTTTGTGTAAATAACTTTTTGTTGCCCTTTCCTTGACATTCCAAGTGTTGCCTTTCAAATTAGCATTATTTTTTTTTTTTAACATTTGGGATTTCGACTTTTTCTAAATTTGGCCCACACAGAATTTTCTTTCTAATATTAATTTCCAAATTGCAATTTCTGTTTTTCCAATATTTTGCCCTCCGAATTTTGTTCTCCTAAGTTGAATGTCCATTCCACATTTGTTCTAACTTGTAATTCCATTAGCCAAGTTTCCTAGTTTTGTGTTCCTAAAATGTTTTTTTATTCTAATACAGAATTATGTTGTATACTCACAGTTGATCCTCGAGTCCATACACGCAATGGGCGGCCGTCAGGATATAACCTAAGGAGGATTATTAGATAAATTCGATATAAATAGCTAAGAAGTGAGCTTACGATTTGAGATGAGAGTGCCGCCGCAAAGGAAACGCGATTCGCCAAGGCTCTGGTATCTCAGCAGGGCCATCCAAGGCCTGGAGGACAGTTGAACTTCATATCCGTTGGCCACGCGCTGATTGAGAATCGTTCCACAGGTGAAGTTGGGACTTTTAAAGATCTCCATGACCTTGGAGTTGTGCTGAATCTGATTGTTGGCGCAGCAAAAGTGTCGCTACAAATCGAGAGGGGGAAAATCCATGAGATGCATTTGGAATATATTAATTCGCTGGGGGGATTTTTACCACATTGTTGAACTCGCCGCAAGCGGCCTTCTGTAAATAACTGGCATATGGCGGCGACAGTTTCTCTCCCGATTTTTGGGCCAACAAAAGTTGCTGCTCAATGTCGGAGCAGGAGGAGAATGGCATACACTGACCGCTATCTCCATTTGGGGTACTGCAATCATCGGCGTAGGCTGCTAGTAAGTTAACGTCAATGTAAGCAATTAATATACAGTGCAAAAACAACAACAACAACAATGAACGAGTCATGGGAACAACGTTTCTAACTCACCAGCTTGTGCCGATCTAGCGCCAGCCACAACTAGACAGAGGAACGCAACGAGGAAGCAGCAACGAGGCATCTTGCGATCTTGACTTGAATCGTTTCTAAAGCCCGACTTGATAACCAGAACTATCTCAACTGGTGCTCCAAACGCAACTGCGAGAACTGCGCTCCAAACACTCACTTTATACGAGTATACTCAACCGAATATACTCAACTGGACTCAACTCAACTCGACTTGAGACTGATTCAGATTCAGTTTCACATTTAAATTCTCAGCTCATCTCTCTCGCATTGTTCTTTGGTTTTTACCACTTTTTAAGTGGCTGGAAACATGTTCTCAAGTGTTTGACTTTCTTTGTGAGACAATTCAATCAAATTCCATAATTGCTTACAATTCATCGATACGAGTAATTTATCAAATATTATTCAAGTGTCAATGCTACGCTCATAATTCAACTCATTTCAGCATTTGTTTACACATTAAAAACAGAAGAGAATCTAAAAATCTCAATCTGAATCCAGCGTCTCTCAGCTTAAGTCAGCGCTCTGTAGAAAACTGTCAAGTTAAGAACAATCAAGCTAAAGTTTAAATACCCTACAAAGTTCGCGAAAAACGTGTGAATTTGAATACATTTTTAAAATATGCAGTGATTGTTGTCACAAAGAAAAAACAAGCATAGTAAATTTATTTAAAAAAAAAATAAATAGGTAAACGCAAAAAATTTCAATATTTATTTTTTAAACTTGCTTAAGGAACCATAAGAAATTATGTATATTAAAAAAAAAGAACCAACAAGCAATCAATGACTCAAAAATATTTATAGAGATTTTAAAATGTAAATAATTAAATGTAAAAGCGCTCTAATTAATAATGTGTCATAGAATATATATTATTTTTTACTTAATCACTGTATAAAGTTAAACATTAATTAATAATTTTGTTAAAATTGTGAGCCGAAAAATGAAGACTTTGTCTTTATCAAAACAATTACTTGACATACTGTATATTATTTTGATTTTCTTATTTCATCAAATAACTTTATATATTACTCATACGCCATGTTGAGCAATTGCAGGAAATTGATTTAGCTGCTTAAGAGATACATTATATTGCCTAAATACAGATAAGATATTTAAACAATCTCTGATTTAAGCCCAGTTTCTATCCGTCATAGATAGCACTATGCAGACAACTATTTGCCAAACACTTGACTGTTAAGCTAAAGCTCAAATACTCTACATTCCAAATGATTTGATAAATATGCGTGATTCATTTCATTTATTTATAGTTTATGTTGTTTATAATAATCGTGTATAGCCCACATTTGCTTATCAGAAATATTTCGCATATAACTCATACGACATGTTGATTAATTCGCAAGTACTTAAATATTAATCTAAATAAAAACGATATTTAACCAGAGAAATACATACCCAACTTTAGAGTGTAAATAGCTAAATTAAGATATTAATAAAATTATCGCGGAAGTTGAAAACTCGTTCTTATCAGAATAGTACGCCCACGGAGCCACGCCTTCTCGATTTCACAGCACAATTCAAAGGCGACACACAGTTGAAATAATAACCATTATTTTGTTTATTTTATTGTGAACAATTGTAAAATTAATCTATCTCTGGCATTTAGAGGTATCTATAAGTATTATCTACTCATGTGATAAATTAAAATTGACTTTTGTAACAATATAAATTAAAACAAGGCTATGTAATAAATATCAGACATGGATCAACAACAAACATAATAATTACTATAGCCATATATACATAAATACATAGACATATGTATTTGTATGTGTATATACGCTATGCTCTCGTATGTGAATTAAATTAGAACTTAAGCTGTTAACTTTTAGTTTAGTTTAAAGTAAATTATTAAGGTCAACGGCTGCTCTTGGATATTACTTTCATTTAAGGGCTGGGCAGTATCTCTCCGAACTGCTGTCTATGTTTGCCAATGGTTTAATTGCGGTCGGTGTGGGTTGAATTATTTAAACGATTTCTTCGTTTTCTTCTATATATATCGAACGAAAGGGAAATATAGCAAGAGATCAATATCAATCAATTGTTAAACTTAAAAATTGTACTTTAGAGGAGATTACAAAATCATATTTCAATCAGGCAAGTGTCGCGCTCAGTGCCGCATTCAGTTTGTTAGTAACACTAGCATCGATAAATTGATAGATAGATACATAGATAGATAGATAAAAAGAGCGGGAGATAGTTAAAGCAATAGATGAATGAGAGGCAGATAGAGGGAAATTAATACCAGCAAGCCAATTTAACTTAGTTTACATTCAACAATTAAATGGAAAAACCAATAACAAAGCATAGTAGGGAAACAATAGTTGTGAGATACGATTTAGATGGGAATACATAGTCATTATCGATCAAATAACAATTAACATGATAATTTATACAGATATAATACTAAATGAACATATCGATCGAAAGTACGTAGAACTATTCATCGCACACGTCGTTTTTCGTCAGCTCGGATCTATGACTAACAATTAGTTTTTGAGCAAGTTTCACTTGCAATTCCATCAATTAGAGCTGGGAATGCCCAATGCATTTGGTTCGTCAGATCTTGATCTTGTTAACAGACAACGTGGCGATCGAATCATAAGAATATATATAAGGAATATAGATAGTATAAACCGTTGCAGCCGTGTGAAGTAGGAGTTTGTAGGCCTATGCTTGGTTAGTGTGTGTAGTGCTGAAGGTGATCGGTGATCGGTAGTATTGGTGGTAGTTGTAGTAGCACGAAGAGTGGGTTAGAATGCATAACAAAGGTGCCATCAATCTTGAACTGAACGCTTGAATTATTTAATTGCGGCAATTAGCGGACTCTCTGCACCTATAAAATGAGAAATAGAAAAGAATAAGGTTAATCACTTTTTTTTCCATAGAGCTTAGTGGGCACTGTATCACGGGTCTTAATGAAGGGCATGCGGGGCCAGGTCCAAGTCACGGGCATCGAGCACTCATAGTTAAAGTTGTACAATTGATCCTCCAGCCACTTGCGCTTGTCCTGCGGCTCTGGGTAAGTGGATGCCAGTCCTAAGCATTGAGAAAATGTTACGAAATGTTTATTAATAATGGGAAATATCTAGTTCAATTAAAAAAGAAAAATGGGAATATCTTGACCAATGGGAAAAAATAATTGAAACAATTAAAACTGATGTTCGACAAAGGTGTTTAAATATTATGAAACAATTATTTGATAGCACTCTGGGACACCTAAAATTTACTATAATGTTACTTATGAAATTAAAAATATTTTAAAACAAAAATATATATTGATATTTACCTTTATCGTAAGCACACTTGGTCACACCAATGGCAATGTTCATGGAGACATCCCGAATGCTCGCCAGGGGAGGATACAATGAGCCCCGCTCAATGTCAGTGGGCTCCACAAAGTTGGCCAGCTCCTGGGCGGCAATCAGGAACATATCGTCGGGTATGTGATGCGTGCCCGTGCAGATGACGCCCAGACCGACGCCAGGGAAAATATAGGCATTGTTGCCCTGACCCGGATAGTATGTCTTGTCGCCCACGGTAACCGGTGGGAAGGGCGAGCCAGATGAGAAGATGACGCGTGCCTGTTAAGAAGAGTTGTTAGAAAAACCATCAACGAATTTGTAATAAATTGCACTCACATCTGTATTATGATAAGCCTCCTCGGCAGTGCATTCCGCCTTGCTGGTTGGATTCGAGAGCGCAAAGATGATGGGCCTCTCGTTGTTGTCCGCCATGGTGCGCAGAAGCTTGGGCGTAAAGAGGCCCGCGCAGGCCGAAGCGCCAATCAGAACCTGTGGAATGAGGTTGCAGATTAAAAGGATGCCGATCATTAGGTTCCATGTAATAATAGACTTACACTTGGCTTAATGGTCGACACAATCTGCTCGAGATCGGACATGGGCTCAATGTCCTTGGCATAGTTGACCTTGTGACCCTCCAAGCTGCCCACCTTGCGTGATGTGGTCAACAGACCATCGATATCCACCATGAATATCCGGCTATAAGCCTCTTCGATGGGAACACCTTAAATTAAAACGAAATAAATAAGTATACAAATCATAATTTCTAATAAATAACTAAATACCTTCGGCAACCATGCCCTTGACCACGAGATCAGCAATGCCAATGGCCGCCTCGCCGGCGCCAGCGAAGAGGAAAGTGTAATCCTTGAAGGACTTGCCCGTAATGCGTTTCGAGGCATACAATCCGGCAACGGCGACGGCAGCTGTGCCCTGAATATCATCGTTGAAGGTGCAGTATGTGTTGCGGTATTTGTCCAAGAATCTAAATGCATTGTGATTGCCAAAGTCCTCGAATTGGATGAGTGTGTTCTGGCCATAGCGCTTGACAACTGCCTCCATGAATTCATCGATGAAATCGTCGTATTCGCGTCCCACAACACGCTTCTGTCGCAGACCCACATACAGTGGATCCTCGAGAAGATCAATGTTATTGGTGCCGACATCCACCACAATGGGCAGACACTGATGTGGCTTAATGCCAGCCAAAGCCGTGTACAACGCCAGCTTTCCAACTGGGATGCCCATGCCGCAGGCGCCCAAATCCCCAAGGCCCAGAATACGTTCTCCGTCCGTCACGCAAATCGCACGGACATTTGGTTCTGGCCAGTTCTTCATCACATCAAAGATGTGACCACGATCGTTGAAGGTAACAAAGAGACCATGGGGACGCCTGTAGATCAGGCCGAAACGCTGGCAAGCCAGGCCAACTGTTGGCGTGTAAACAATGGGCATCAGATCCTCAATGTTCTCGGAGAGAAAGCGGAAAAACAGACGCTCGTTGCGATCGTGCAGATCACTCAGATACAGATACTTGTTGAGTGGTTCCGTATACCGATTCACGGCGATCTTGCACAGCTGCAGCTGCTCCTCCTGACTCTTGTAGCGTGCTGGCTGCAAGCCGTGTATGCCCAACACCTGACGCTCCTCGAGGGTAAAGGCCAAGCCCTGAGGGTATGAGAAGAATGATAACATGATAAGTTATATAGATAATAATTTAAATTGAGAATATTCTAACATAATATTAAGAATAGCAAAATAGGGAAATTAGAAAACTTGTAATTGGGAAATAAAAAACAAATGTTTTTGTTTAGAAAACCAAAATTAGAATAAATTTACATAGTAAAACTAAAATTAGCAACATGTTATTGACAAATTCGAATAAGGAAAACATAAATTGGGAATGCCAAATTAAAATTTAAATAATTCTACAACATGCAAGATACAAAAATTGTGCAATTTTAATGAAAAACGCGTAATTTTTAATAAAAATTTTGGTAAAAATCCGTGCAATTTAATCAAAATATTTTGCCAATGAGTTTTGCTAAATGTTTTTTTTTTAAATAACTATTTTCTATCAATTCAGAATTTGCCAATTTTTGTTTTTGTTTTTTCCAATCTTATTTTGGTTTCTATGAATTTTATTTTTCAGCTTTGTTTTTGTTTGTGTAATTCTTGCAGAAACATTCGGAGCTGTGAATTGACACTCACCTTATTCAAACGCGGATCGCGAATGTGATCGATGCCGCGCACCTGTGAGGGACAGATGATATCGCCGACAACCTCATGATATCCACGGGCATCGCACAGCGCCAGCGCCGATGTTGCACTCGCCGCTGCTGTTGTTGTTGGCGTTGTTGTCGCTACCGCTGCAGTGCCACTGCGGCACAATTTACCGATATTGCCACACAAGCTGCAAGAGACAGACGGAATTAAGTTGGTTATGACAATTGGAGCAATTGAGGCAGTCGCTGATCCCTCGCAACATTCAGAATATATACGACATACAAAACATTCATGATATACGACATTCAAACGCAAAGCCAAGTCCAAGGCCAGTGTCAGCTGCTTTCTAGACCCTGCACTTAAAAAGTACAAAAGGTGCAATCAGTTTGTCGCAAGGAAAATGTGCATAAGAGAACTCATAAGGTAATCAGTTAATCGCCTATTCTTAGACATTATAAGAGCTATTCAATTTGGTGCCAATACATTATAGTAAACGAATTAAAAGAGAAATTGTAGATCATAGTCTTGAGTCAAGATATATCAAGAGATATCAAGATCGTAATAATTCGGGTCAAAAAAGAAGAAATCATCTAAAACACAATGGCCGTGTTCACCAGAACAAATCGACAACAGAATATTGATGAAATTTGTATGATTATTCTGGTGAACGGCAGTGATGAGCAATCATGATTTCAAATTTTGTGATTATGATGACTGAAAATTTCATCACCAAAATAGTACGCTGAAATTCTCTGATTGTGATGCTTTGTTATCGAAACAACAAATCGTAATCAACAGAACACAAGATTTGAAAATAAATAGGACAAAATTAATAAGGAAACCACTTTATTAATATTAATTTGGTCTTTCTAAAAAAAAATGGAAAGAAGACGCTGGAATCTGCGCATTTTTAAGGAATATGGTTATCAAAAGTGCTTTAAACTTTCTTATATAAAATATTAAATGCGCATACAATGTTGGCTTAGTTATTGATTAATGTAACATATCATTTATTATTTTAAATCTGGCCTTTCGCTGTGTTCATTCCCATTGCATTAAGTATTTTGCGCCAAACTGTTTTGAATTTTTTTAATAAATATTAAAAACTTTGACAAAAGAAGAAACGACAACTTTGATTTTGCCTTAAAATTTCATCAAAGCATTCACCAGAAGCCCATCAAAAATTTGTTGATTTCTGATACATGATTACTGATCGATTAGTTCTGGTGAACACGGCCAATGTATTGTATTTAAGCCAATTTTTACATTTATTGATTTTTACTATAATTTATTTTTTACAGAATAAGTACAGGGTCTCTGACAATCGAGCGCACTAGATTGTAACATTCTTATTAGTTGTTTATCACACAGCGGGAGGTGATAAAGGGTATAGGGGTCTAGCTAGGAAGCCCATTCAACTAAGCTCAACAACCGCATAATTTTTTTTTTATTATCTATTTTTTTCACGATAAGATTCTGATTTGGAGCATGACGACAAAGCTTCCATATGATTTTTGCATAATTGATGCTAATTGCAGGTAGGCACCTTGTGACTAATTTTATTATTTTCTGTTAGCGATTCATTGATGGAACCCATTTCCTATCAACAAATTTTGGGCTTATGGTCACATAAGTTGCCAAGTGCTATCAAAACTCGTTAATGACGCGTTCTTCATTTTGCCCCACGCGCTTGTGACGTGTTTTCTTCACTGCAAACACTTCTGGTTGCTAATTATCGGGGACTGAACAGAGGAAAGGGGACAGCAAAGGGGAGAACTTGGTATCGCTATCACCGTTCGTCATTTTGTTATCGTTTGCAGCTGAAAAGCTAACGCCAGAAGAGCTCACATGCTTTACATTTTTCGCATATGTAACAAATGTACGAACGTATCTAATCACACGCATACAAATGCAAATTGCGTGTGGTAAATAATTGCGTATCGCTTTCCATGTTTACACGACGTACACATGACGCGAAAATATAAATATTGCGAAGTTCTAGTGCAAATATTATATTTGTAAATAAATATTTGTGTTTTTTTATCATTGATAACATATACCTTTTCTTTTATAATAATAATTAAGAAATGTAATTTTATCTTATAATATTTTATTCCCAATATCAATATCATTAAATATTTATACTTTTCCATAAATGATATACATTTTTTTATGAGTAATAAAAACAAAAATTGTGTTTATGAATTTAGAAATAAAATATTTGTGTGTCCAACAATTTAATATTTGAAATTTCATCATTGAAATATTTAGACAAATTTGTTCTATGTATATTTAATATATTATAAACCACAAAAATTGCCCTGAAATATTTATAAATGCATTTCTTGCTAAAATAGAATATAATATGCAATCAAGGTTTGTCCGTATAAACGTAGTACAAGCATTCATATAAAATTACTCCAATTAATATGTGTGACATCACGATATGATATTGTGAGCAAAGTTTTCCGTGTAACGGGTTATTAGTAATGTACATATGTACAATTAAACACAATGTATGAGTCTGAGTCATAAAACTATTGCTAAAATGAAGTCAATGTACTCGGATATATTACGCCCAGATGTAGATTTTGGAATGTGGCGCAACTAACGGAAGAAAGAAGGCAAAAGAACGAAGAAAAAGATTGAGAGAAAAAGAGAAAAAATACTTTTGAACTTGGCAACGAAAATGAAAAATGAAACACTAACAAAAAGAGCAAAAACAATAAACAAAATAAAAGCACACGTTTTTGTTATTGTTATATGTACATTCATACAGATAGATGTATTGACTTTTTTCGGTTTATAAATATAGAATTTGGCATGGGAAAAGTTGCACACACACATACACACACACACACATAATCGTAGACAGTGTCCATGTCCATGAACATGAAGGTGTCTTTAATTTTCAGAGTCAAATGAAAAATGCGTAGGCGCTGAAGCAAACAAATACAGTATGCCAAGTTATTATTTTGACAAAGATTAAAATTCATATACCTGTTTCTACATTCTTAGGAATCTCATAATGTTCTACGAACCTTATTAAAATAAGAAAGAGGTATTTTTGCAAAACAAAATATGCTACCTTATAAGTTTATCATAACAATTGACTGTTTATGCATACACAGTGGCTACCAGATTATTAGACCCAGTGCTACTTTGACTATTTTTTCTCATTACTAATTGAAATATTAATTAACAAATCCTTGTTTAAATTTTGCTCACTTCTTATTTCATATAAAAAAAAATACATAAATATTGTTTGTATTTACAAATAGTCGGTCCAATAAGCTGTGAGCCACTGTATGCATGTAAGAGTAAGTTTGTTTGAATGTATGTGTGTGGCGATTGTTTATGTATTGATTTTTCAGCTGTTTTTGTTTAGCTTACTTTTCTAATTATTATTTACTCATTGTTTATTTAATTACAGACAGGCGAGAAGAGCAAATTTGCACTTATGCAATGAACAATGACAAAGTAAATCAAAGGAAGCAGCTGTTAAAGGAACACGAAGAGGAACAAGCGAAAACCAGAAAACTTAGGTCAATGCCAAAAACGTGAGCGAAGCTGCCCCTTTTACTACCACCACCAAAGGGACCTGAGGTATACATGTGTCGTGTGTGTGTGTGTATAGTTTGTGCCAATGAAAACGAAAGCTCCACTGCTCTGCTCTGCGCAGCCTACGATGGACAGCAGATGCGGCTGAGCGGGGAACGACGATGCCTTGGCGCACAACGAACAAGAGGAAGAAAAGAGACTAGGTCACTGGCAAAAACAGCTGGGACGCCAAAAGTGTATGAGAAGAGAGAGATGGACAGTTGAGAACTGAAAATTGAAAATTGCATAATATCCGTCAATTCGCACATGTACGAAAATAGTTGCAAACAGCGCAGAATTCCTTTGGCAACTTGATGAGGGTCTCTTCGTCGCAATCATCTTTCAAATGATTATATATGTATGCTATGTATGCTCACCTGGGTCTTGAAAACATTTTGCGCTTGTGTTCCTTAAATTGCTTTTGTTACGTTAACTGTTTTGTTTTTTCGTTTTTGCTTTTCTTTGACACTTATTACTAATGTATTAATACTTTTTTTGGTTAACACACGACAATAACGACCAAACACCCTTAATATTTTCCCCAATAAACAAATGTGAGTATTGAACGCGCCGCGGGAAAATATAACGTCGCGAAGCTGTCGGCGAATGATGAACGAATGCCGAATACGACAACCGAATGAAAAAAACTTGCGCGGCTGTGATTTAAACCGGTGTTGGTAAACGCGCTTGGAAAGCAGAGCTGCCAGACTGAGAAATTTAAATACCGCCTAAAAAGCGGCTATTGCCCGATCGCCACAATACATCGACCGAAGCCGAAAAAGTTCACATAGCGCGCAATTTTAAAAATATTTAAATTAAAAAAAAACTACCAAATGTGATAATTGTACTTTTCTGTTTAAAACCTGTGGCGCCACCTTATATCTGTTTGCGAAAAATAAATACCTAACCCATGGTTTGGTTTTAAAAGTAAATTTGTTTCTGATCGATTCGGATACAATTTATTTTTTAATGTGTATTACATTGTAGAGCTACAGTTACAATAACTAAAATTATATTAAGAATAAGCAAATTTGGTGAACCGTTGCCCACATAGCTCTGCATGGAAACATTATCATCTTTTAAGTCCATATTGGCACCTGAACTTTCCGAAATAATCGATTCAAAAGTGTATAAAGCTCGAAATCCATTGGCAACGAATCGATCATTGGAATAAAAGGTGACACGAAAGAAAAGTCTGTCAGAACGCACTTCGAAATCGGGCAGTTTTCCGCAATGTCGACTGTACTTGCGATCGGTGGTCATGAAGTTCGAGAATTCCACATAATCGCTGGCAGTTTGATGATCGCAGCTGAAAAGCCAAAATGTGTAAGTATAAAATATAATTAATATTATTTCAGGAAACTTACGTGCCAATGCCTTCGACATCAAAGTACGTAAATCGCAGAACTACACGCTCGTCGTAGCCATAAAAGTAATAGTTGCATACAACATTTTCCAGATAGTATCCAGGAAAGTTGGGGGAGTGAAATAAGCCGCTAATCCGTTCACTGCTGTTGTAAATAAATGTACATTCGTCTCCCTGTTGCACGCCCGACGTAATACCAAAGTCTGTAAAAAAATTAATAAAAAAATGTATCAAACAAAATCTAGTAAAAACTGAAAATTAAATATATTTTTTTATTTAGATATAAATAACTATGTATTAATATATTAAAAAAAAGACAACATATTGCATAAATTTAAAAAAATTTGAATAATGAATATGGTATACATAGTGCATCAATTTTTTCACAGAAAATGGTAACCTATTTTGGTCAATTCTAAGATTTTTTCTCCAAGAAATCATAGTTCTTAAATGAATTCTTGGTCCGCGCTTTTTAAGTTGAAAACTTTATAATTTTGAAATTTTAATTAATTTTTGTATCTGTGTGTTCATGGTCCGATCCTGACAAGCTTGGTGTCAATACTCTTGCTAATACCAGGACTTTTGAAATTTTCGGGCCCTTACAAATCGATGCACTGTAATGTATATGGCTTATGCCAGTATTAATTGTGCCTTACTTTTGAGGAACTTGTACTCTGCACGAAATCCGTAATACTGCACCTTGTTGGTCATCTTTGGCGGATATTTGCCCACAAATTGCAGTTGCAGCCGTTGATCGCTGGACATTAAAGGCTTGGGCAGGAAGGCGCCGCAAAACAACTCTTGTGTATCGTATTTACCCCGCACCTCCTCCAGCACGTGCAGCGCATCCTGTTCCACGCAGCGACTGGAATTTTCATGTTCCGTTGGAATATTGAAATCATGGAACCTAATTTGAATTCGTTCTGGTTTTTGCGCTTCAAATTCGTAACGGCACTGCACGATAACCGATGAGTCGATATTCTTATTTATTGAAGCACTGATGAACGAGCCCAGCAGCTGATTCGATTCGAAGATGCCAGACTTGTTGACGCGCGAGTCGTACAAATGTCGGCAGTGCTCTGAAAAAAATAATTTTAAATAAACATAAACATTATATGAATAATTATTTTGTAAAAACAAAAAAAAATACTATTTTGTTTAAACATATGCATAAATTGATGTAAATACAATTAGGCTCACATTGCGTCACACTGTGACACTCTCGTCTGTCACAAGCGTATCTAAAATGTGCCGCTCTGTGATGCAGTGTGAACTTATTTATCGATAACGAGCCTAACAGCTGATTCGATTCGACGTTGCCAGACTTGTGAACGCGCGAATTGTACAAATATCTGCAGTGCTTGTGAAAAATTGTAAATAAAAATTGTAAATACTTGTGTTTAATATAATTTATGCTTAAACTGCTGAGCAACGTACGCGTGTGGCACACTAAACGATTCTGGAGCAGAAAAATGAGCAGCAAACAGTTGCAAAATGAGGACAATAAGCTGGACACGTTTCGGCGCATTTGTGATGAAATTGCGGCCGAGTCAAGTTACCTGAAGAAGGTGGAAAAACTGGAGAACTTTTTCAAGAAGGGCTCGAGCGGCAAAGGCTTTGAGGGCAACACATTACAGTGGGTGCAATTTCTGATTCCCGGCGCAGCACAACGTGTGTACAATTTGCAGAACAAGGCGTTAATTAAGTTGTTTGCACGCATCTTGCAACAGAATCAACAGGAGATGCATCTGGACTTGGAGCAGGGTGAGTCAGGGGGAGGCTTTAACTGGCGATTTTAATTAAATATTTTTTTAATTCTATTCTATTTCCCTCTTCTAGATGGTGACATTTCCGAGACACTGCGCAAACACTTTGCCGCCTCCAGTAAATTGAAGCCACAAACGGAAAGTAAACTCTACCTGCATGAAGTGGAACAGTTGCTCGAGGAACTGGAGAAGCGCACCAAGGAGGACGAGCAGACGGAGGTGCTGCGGGATCTCTGCAAGCAGGCAACTGACTTGGATCTGCGCACGTTCATCCGACTGATTAAACAGGATCTGCGGATCAATGCGCGGGCCAGGCACATTTTAGACGCATTTGGACCCCAAGCCTATCCAGCTTATCAGTCATCCCGTGATCTGACTGCCATTGTGAACACCTTTGCTGGCAAATCAGCTTCCTCTGTGGCAGTCAAGGCAGTTGGCAAGACGAAGACAAAGGCGCCAACTAGTGGGATTCAGGTGATGACGCCCGTTTCGCCCATGTTGGCCAATGCCTGCAAGTCTGTCGAGGATGCGTTCAAGAAGAATCCCGGCGGACTGTACAGCGAAATCAAATATGATGGCGAGCGTGTGCAAATCCACAAACAGGGCGCTGAATTTAAATTCTTCAGTCGAAATCTAAAGCCTGTGATGGATCACAAAATCAAACAGCTTAAGGATTTCATACCCAGAGCCTTTCCCGGCGCCGATGACATGATACTTGATTCGGAGATCATTCTCGTGGACACCGAAACGGGCGCTTTGTTGCCCTTTGGCACTCTGGGTGCCCACAAGAAGCACACTTTCGCCAATGCCTCCGTTTGTCTCTTTGTCTTCGATTGCCTGCTCTACGATGGCGATGATCTTACCCAGCTGTAAGTACGCAACTTTTTCAGGGAAATATAAAGTATATATATTCTTGATCAGCATCAACAGCCGAGTCGATATAGCCATGTCCGTCTGTCCGTCCGTCTGTGTGAGGGCCTAGATATCAAAGACTATAACAGCTAAAGCAACCAAATTTAACACACAGACTTCTATAAACCCTCAACTTTGTTTCAAATTTTTGCCACGCCCCTTGCCGCCTCCTTAAATCGCGAAAAGCAACCACACGCACAGTTTTCAAGATATTAGGTTTTATAGTCGGAAGCTCGACTATAGCCTTTCCCACTTGTTCAATTTAAGTTATATATGAAAAGAATTATAATTTCATTTACATTATTGTAACACTCATTTGTAAATTATTTCAATTATTTTCCAATTTTTATTATATTTCAAAATAATAATATTTGTTTTTTTAATTTTAGATATAACTCAGTTTAGATTTTTTTTATTAAAATGTAAATATCCGATATTTTTTTTTTCGTTAATAGCGAAGTTATTTATTTATATTTATTTATTCATTTATTTGATTTAAATTCTAATTATAATACTGATTTCTTGGTCTCTACTTTTTAGATCGTTTTGCAAACGTCGTGAGATTCTCGAGCAGAACATTCAACCCATTAAATCGCATGTGCAGCTGTCAGAGTCGCAGTTTCTCAAGACCAAACAGGAGTTGGCCCTGATGACGGCCAAGGTGCTGCAGGCCAATCTCGAAGGCGTCGTGCTTAAGAGTCCCGCGGGAACCTATCAGCCTGGCAAACGCAACTGGCTTAAAGTGAAGAAGGATTATCTTTTTGGAGGAAAAATGGCCGACACGGCAGATTTGATTGTGCTGGGCGCCTGGTATGGATCTGGAAAGAAAGGCGGCGTACTGAGCATCTTTTTGATGGGCTGCTACGATGCACGCGATCATCTCTGGAAGACGGTCACGAAGGTACACTCTGGCCTAGACGATGCCACCAATGATGAAATACACGAGTCTTTGATGAAGCTAACAGAGCGCGCTGACTCAAACAAGATTCCCTCATGGCTGCTCTGCAAAAAGGCCCTGATACCCGATGTGCTGGCCAAGATGCCGGAGAAGATGCCCGTTTGGGAGATAACAGGTGCCGAATTCACACAGTCCGAGGCGCACACAGCGGGCGGAATTTCCATTCGCTTTCCACGCATTACGCGACTGCGCAGCGACAAGACAGCCAAGGAGGCCAATGATCTGGAGCACCTGGAGCAGCTCTATGCGGCCTCCAAGAAAAATGTAAACGTGGATTTGTTGCTGGCCAACTGCGACCAGAATGAGAATGATAACGAATGGCAGACGAAGCTGGAGAAGACGCCGCAAAAGGACAAGGCAGCCAACGTGGCTCAAACGAGCAGTAGAAAGAAACAAAAGGTGGCCAAGATTGACTCTGACAATGAGTTGGATGCACCCTCGACTAGTTGCAGTGCACGGAAAAAGCCGAAACTGGAGACTGCTCAGGGAAAACTCAAAGATTTCTTTAAGCCCAAAACGGCAAAAGCGGCTGTACAAGATGAAAAATCCTCTGAGACGAGAAAATCCCTAGAGGTTAACGAAGTGAAGATCAAGAGCGAGAAAAGCAATTTATTCAGTGGCCTTGTGGCACATTTTGCAGCTGATGCAGCCGAGTCCAAGCAAATGAATCAGTTTGTGCAACATGGTGGCACCTTGACAACGAATACACAAAAGGCAACTGTGGCATTTCATGACTGCAAACAGGACATGGATTTGCAGCAGCTGAGGTGTGGATATTTCTAAGATCTTCTCTGAATTGTATTCTGATAATTTAAGCAGTCCTATTTGATTTACTTTTCCTTTCCAACTAACTGAGCAAGACAAAAGCTTCTAGCCCTTGATTAATCTCTTTTTATTATCGTTTATTTTCCATTATTTTATTTCGATTTAAGGGTTGGCTTTAAGTTTGAATATTTCTAGAACCGTTAACTACTTTGTTAGTATTAAATATATTTAAGCTTCTTTTTTCAATGTCTAATTAATATTTATATTTTCTTTATCTTTGCAGACCCCTCTACCGTCGCAGCTGTCGCCATCTGAGCCTTAAATGGATGCAGGCATCGCTGGAGGCCAAGACGCTTCAGCCATATCCCCTCTATGCTGTGCAATTAAAAACGTAGACAAGTTAATTAGCTTATTTGCTTTTGACTTTTTTTCTGCAACAAATGTACATTTACTACTAATATAAAAATATATGTATAGCAGAAAAAACAGTACACAAGCTTTGTAGTGGAAAAAGGGCATTAAATCTATATGTAGATTGAAGCTTTTCAATATTAATATTTTAATACAAATTAGCTTTGCAGTGATATGTAATTTTTCAAACATTTTTTGTTAATTATTAATTTATTGTCAGTGGTTTTGTTATTTAAAATAAAAATTTTGCGATATTTACAATAAATATGATCGATATTGATATGTAAAATGATGTCTTTAACTTAATTTAAAAGTGTAATGAGTAAAAAATAATTCTACTCTAATTATTAAATAAACTTTTTTGTTATATGTAGTAAATTTTCTTTGTTTTTATTTTGTTATCTTTTTACATTTGTCTGCGTTGAATGCACTTAGCCCTTTTTCAATGAGCAACTGAGCTTTTTAATTAGCCAAATAATCAATTAGCTCCATTTGATGTGGCGAACTCGGAGAACTCAAATATTCTACTTGGCTTGGAAAGCCGTAAAAGTGTCGACTCCAAGTTCCAGTTTCAGAATCACGAATATATATTTGAATACAGAAACTGACAGACGAACCTTGGCTAACAACGGAAAGTGCGTCAATAGCCAGTCTTTTATTATGGATATCTAAGTTGTGCGATTGTTTTATGGTACAAAGTGCGAATGAGAGAGCATTCGGTTGAAAATTATTAAACTTTTTAGTTCTTTTTGGCATAAAAGCCAAAAGCGCGTTCTAATCTGCTCTTAGTTAAGCAGCAGTCGCGACTGCGTTTGGAATTGTGAATTGTGAACTCTTGAATTGTGTGTGAATAAGGATACGAATACCCGACTACGAAATGGCAACTCCAATGGAAGGATTTTACAAAAACAAGACCATATTCATAACCGGTGGTAGTGGATTTGTGGGAAAAGGTAGAGCATAAAAAAGAAAATTAATTGAAAAGTGAAAAAATCAAACACAAAAATGCATCATTAAGTGAAGATCCTTTCAAAATGAAGTACTTAAATTTATTATTAAAGTGCAGATCCTTATAGTGAAGTTAAATTTATTTAATCACAGTTTTCTGTCAATTCATCAATTATATATTCTCATTCTTTGCAAGTTTTTTAAAACATCAGGAAAAAGTGTATTTAAAAATTAATTTGTCCTAAATTAAGTATTAACACTAAGCTATATTTGCTTAGTGGTATTTATTTATTTATTGTCAGGCTAAAAGCAGCCGACACAACAATTAAACTGAAATCTAAGCATTAAAATTCAAAAATAAATATATTTAAATTACAAAATAATTTAAAACTGAAAACTCTCTACTAAAAATCAATCCAAATATATCAAGATTCGTTCAAATTCGGAAATGGCTTGAATTATGGAAATTTCTAATATTTACTATTTGCGTCATAACTTTGAAGTTGACCATAAACTATTTCTTATGAATATTTATACAGATCCACGCAATAATGAAACTGCAGAATTGTTGTGTAAGCTTTTTTCGGTAGCATATGAATGCTTGCTAACGTGAACCACCTTAAATTTGAATACAAAAATGTCGATTACCACTTTTGGAATCACCTTAACCGAATTCAAATGAGACACTATCAATATTAAGAATTTCTGATGGGAAAACTACAAAAAAAACTATGTAGAAACTGGTTGAGCCATGATGAAACTATAACAAGGTGATGTATTCGCTCTCTCTCGGGGCCAGGATTTTGCTGTCAGCTCTGAGAAACTTTTATTTTATTTCTAAATAAGAATGCCAAAAAGGTAGAAATAAAATAACAAAATGCTATAAAACACAAACAAATTTTTATTTTATTTCATCAAAATTTGCTTATTCAAGTCTGTTAATTTTGAACGGTCAGAGTTGGCAGCAGTGTTGAATGGAGCGAGCGGCCATAAATATTTCTAGGGGTGATAGCGTTATGAAATTAACACTAAAAATCTAGAAAAATATTTGAAGTATATATTAAGAAAATTGGCGGTACCGTACGCCTATATCATATATGGGTATTTCCAGGATCGAGAACGCGACATTTGTACGTCTTTAAATGAAAAAAAACAATGGCATAGATTGACATTTTCAAAACTGTTTTCTCACGTGCTTAATGCATTTTATCAACACTATTTTTATTATAAAAGACAAGCTTTGAAGACTTGTCGTTTTCGAATTATTTCTAAAAAACAATGCATCGCGAACGCGACGAAAAATGGAAGTCGTTTTTGACTTCATCTTGACAAATGCGAAAGTCTGCGAAATGTGGCGAGTAATTTGGAAGAAAATACTCTTAAACCATAATAAAATAATGTAGTTTACCATTTTAGAAATAATTTTGATAAGTAACTATCATTTTATTTATTTTACAAGTTTTATTAGTAATTTGTAACGCAACATCGCGAACGTGACAAGATTTCCACCTAGTTTGTGCCAAGGATTTGTTCATCAAATTTCATTCTATATATCAAAAACAGCTTTGAAACTTGTTTTAAATTAAACTTTCAATATATTTCTAAGAATTAAAATGGTTCATGTTACAATCTTACTGTCCTACTAAGTGTAATCGTTAAAATACAAACGGTCCATTTTGGAAGTAAATTTTTAAGAAAATGGGCAAATATATGGAAAAAGTGAATTTATTCCAATGTAGAATCTATATCTTCATCCTATTGAATTTCTTCTAGCGTATATTGCTGAAATAAATAACTTGAATACATTTTTGGATGAAAATTTCACAAGATGTAAGTTTTTGATCAATTTTACGTTTTTCGTCGTGGTGGACCTTTTTCTGGAAATGCCCATATGTAGCTTGGCTCAAATCGGACAACTATATCATATAGATGCCATAGCTATGATGGCTTTTTACTTTTACTGAAGATATCGCTTAAAACTTTATAAAACATATAACTTATAATAAAACATATAGTCAATAAAATTAAATAAAAACAACATGCTAAGAACTCGCGAATTATAATAATATTTTAACTTTCCATTGTAAAGTATTTTGACCCCTCTTGACACCTTCACTTTCAAGTTGCTCACGCAGCAAAGACAAATTAGCTTCGTTCTCTGCCTTTTGCAGCTATTCTTAAAGAGACCCGTCGCGACGTGGAGCAATCTTGGCTCCGAAAAAGAGTGCACGTCAAACGAATACATCACCTTGTTATAATTTCATCATGGGTTGAGCATGAAACAAATTCATTAACTTCACGCATTTGTGCCCCACAGTGACCATTGAGAAGCTGCTCCGGTCGACGGACGTGAAGCGGATCTTTGTCCTAATCAGACCGAAGAAGGGTCAGGATGTGCAGGATCGCATTGCCGGCTGGAAGGACGAAGTTGTAAGTGACAGGATCCTTATGTTTAACACATATTGTTATCATCTTCCGAAAAGGTTTTCAGCCAGCTGCTCAAGGAAAAACCTGAGATCTTGGAGCGCATAGTGCCCATATCTGGAGATTGCAAGGAGCCGGATCTGGGCATCAGCCAAGGCGACAGGGAGTTGCTGGCGAGGGAGGTGCAGGTGGTGGTGCACGGGGCGGCCACAGTGCGGTTCACGGAGCCACTGCATCTGGCCCTCGACATCAACACTCGCGCCGCGCGACTTATGCTGCAGTTGGCCAAGACTATGACTCATCTGGAGGCATTCGTTCATGTGTCGACGGCCTTCACGAATTGTTTGACTGATCACATCAAAGAAGATTTCTATCCGGAACACTTGACCTGCAGGGCCGATAAGGTCTTGGCTATGAGAGAGATGTTGAGCGATGAACTCTTTGACGAAATGGCCCCAGTGTTGGTTGGCAAGTATCCCAACACATACGCCTACACCAAGGCCCTGGCGGAGGAAGTGATCCAGAAGGAGGCGGGCGACTTGCCCTTGTGCATTTACCGGCCTGCCATTAGTAAGTGACATCTTTGTGACCCCTACCCCTTATCTCTTTCACTGTTTATCCTACCAAGTTACATGTTTGCATGCCCTAACCCACCTTACTCCCTTACCCCTAAGCTGTCTCGCACCCTTATTACCCTAACCCACCTTATCCTTCAACCCGTTAGCCCCTAATATCTCTTTAGCTCTCTAAGCCCTGTAACCTCCACCTTTAACCCCTTATTCATTTGATCCCTTAGTCTTCTAGCCCTATTAGCCGCTACGCCTTCATCCAATCACCTGCCCTACCTCCTTACCCCCTCAACCCCTTACACTTATACCCCCTTACCACTCTTTAGCTGTTATCTCTCATCCCTTCACCCATCTTACCCCGATACCCACGTACTCGCCTTATACCCTCAACCCCTTACCCCTTTCGTCTATCCACCCATTCCATCCCCTTACCCTCCTTACACGCTATACCCCTTATCGTCTTGCCCCCTCATCACTTGTTTCCTTATCCCCTTGCCCCTTTTCCCGTCTTCTACACTCGCTTTATCCCCCTATTTTGTTATCCCCGTTTACCCCATCCCATTACCCCCTTAACACCTCGATTTCCTTATTCATTTTGACCCCCTTAACCCCTTACTCCTCACCTTTCCCATTTACTTCTTATCCACATGTGCCTTTAACTACCAACTATCTCCATTTTAGTCGTTACCAGCTACAAGGAGCCCGTTGAAGGATGGATCGACAATGTCTATGGTCCCACAATCCTACTTTACGGCACTGCCCTAGGGTACTTAAGAATTACCCCGCTAAATACCAAAGCGAATGCAAACGTTTTGCCCGTTGATTACTGCGTCAATCTGCTGCTGGCACTTGCCCATCGCACCGCCGAGGAGAGTGCCACCCGCAAGCTGGAGGGGATTGGCGCACCTACTCCGACCATTTACAATTATGTTCCCTCGAAAAAGAACATGCTGACATGGGGCGGCTTCATAGATAAGACGGCGGCGCTCGCCAATGTCTTTCCGTTTGAGCAAATGATATGGTTGCCCTTCCTCCAGTTAACCACCAATATCTGGCTCTTTAAAGTGCTCTCATTTTTCTATCACCTTGTGCCCGGCTTCCTATTGGACCTTGTGTTGCGTTTGAAAGGCCAGCAACCGCGGATGATTAAGATGTACAACAAATTTCACAATACAATGTATGTTTTGGAGTTTTTCGGGGCAAAAACCTGGCATTTTGATACAGGCAACACGGAAAACGTTTGGCAATCCCTGACGCCAAAGGACCAGGAGGTATTTCAGTTCGATATGAGCACCTTGGACTGGGATGACTATTTCTATCGATCAACTGGAGGCATGCGTGTCTATCTGGGCAAGGAGGACCCCAGTCCTGAGGGTATCAAGAGGGCTCAGAGGGTGAGAGCGCGGTAAGAACGGGACATTTAGGATCAATTATAAATCCTCAGTTACTTTAAGTAAGATCAATTCTTTATCCTCAGATACTTGATACTCCATCGACTGCTGCAGCTCGTCCTTTACGGTGGTTCTCTTGCCCTTCTGGGTAGTGTGTTGAAGCTCCTACTTAGATTATAGTCCACATATACTCACACACATTGATCCGGACAACTAGTAGTAAATTCGACAATGAGAGACCCTGTACTTGTTCTGTTACAAAATGAAATTCAAACGAAACGGAAGGTTGTCTATAAACCGATTTAAGATCGAAATGTATAAATCGGCAGAAATCAAATTGAGCTATTATTAATCGGCAAATAATATCGATATATTAAGTTTTCCCAAATTTTGTATATTTAATTTGAAAACTTATTTTTAATTTAAAATACATGGTACTTTTAAATTTTGAAGATTTTGAAAAGTGTTAAGATGTACAGAGTGCCACTAATGTCTTCATACACCATAAATTTGTCAAATTTCCGTATAATAAAGATGTTAATCTATTAAAAATTCCGTTCGCTTGATACAAAAATTTCTGTAACCCATTAAGTACCCATTGAAAATGTTCAATTTTAAAAAAAAGTTTATTTTTAAAAAAAAATATTTTGATGCAGAACATTTTTTCAAACACTTCTAAGAGTGACTGCAAAAAAAAAATTTTCAAAATTATCTTCAGTAGTATTTTTTATGATTTTTTTAAAATTGCTAATTTTTCTGCATCAAAATATTATTTTTTTTTTAAATCGAGGAAAATGTTGAAAAAGTATACTTTAATAAAATTGAACATTTTTAATGGGTACTTAATGGGTTTAAGAAATTTTTGTATCATTCGAACGGAATTTAAGTGAATAAAAGACTAATATAAGAAACCCACCAATTTATGGTGTATGAAGACATTAGTGGTTCACTGTAGGTAGTATAAAACTTAAAACAGTGTTGAAAAAAAATACAGTGTTGGAAAAATATTTAAATTTTCGAAATTGTCATTGCGCAAGGAAATCGGTTTAAGTTTTGAAAAAGCTGTGACTTTTTAAAGTTTTGGAAAAGTGTCAAGGGGAAGGTATGGAAAAATTGGAACAGTGTGCTCTAAATTAGTAAGATTTTGATGGCTTATCATTTGCATTATTAAACAAAGAAGTGTTTTAAAAACTCACTGCCAGTGGCAGGTCCTGCACAGGATAAGGATGCCGTCATTTGCACCAAGAACACGAATAACACCGAGGAGCGCACCATTTGAACTTGTCGCCAACTCACAACCAACTAAAGATAGAAATCGACTCAGCTAGACTAAGACAACGATTTGGCCACTTTCCTTTATGCCTTCTCCAACCCTCGAGTCAAGTAAATTGGCCACATCCGTTTGGACTTCCGCCCCAGACTCACAGACGGAAGCTGTCAGCCGGGGAAAATGGAGAAGGCGCAAAAGTCGACAAAGTTTGCCGACATTTGGCGATGATTAGCATAATTCGATTGGATCGATCGATTGGGAATGGGAAGCGTTTGAATTAAAGACTAATTTATGGGGCGCCAACTTACGATTTGTGCGTCCGGACTGAACATCCTTCGGGTCCTTCATGTCCTTTGCATCTTTCGCTTCCGTCGTATGCTGCAAACTATTTTCCTTGGCGGGCAAAGACAACGACGGCTTTAAGGCCACGCTAGCTGCCTCCAGAATAGGCGCCACTTGTTTTTCCTCATTGGGCACAAATTTGTATTTACCGCGAAATCCTTTGGCCGTGCGATTGGAGCTGGCATTAAACTCCAGCAGGAGATCTGGGCCACTGCTGAGGATGCGACGTGTGGGACACGGAGAACACAAGACATCGATGACCGCATTCATGTGCGCGGATTCCGCATCGAAAATCGTGACTGCATCCAGTTGACAGCCTCCATGTGCCACCGGCGGCAACTGCAGCTCCTCGAAGAGCAGCTCCACTCGACTGTCGGGTCGTCCTATGAACTTGTAGGCGCACTTGATGTGCGCCGGATAATGGGCGGGAAAGCGCGGAGAATGAAAGTAGCCCTGACCCAAATTGCCGTCTGTCGTAGTGCTGGCAAAGAAGTAATAGTCGCAGAAGCTGTGCGGCACCAGACGACCCTCAGTCTTGAAGAGCTCTACAAAGATAGGATTGATTCCGATTTGAAGGGTGAAAATCTTACAATATTTAGTGGTATGTAAAGTCCGTGAAAATAATTATGTTAACTACTCGATTTCATAGAAGATTTAGAAGAAATTTACAGGAAAGGCAGAGAAAAGTTAGTGGTAATTTCCTGGCGATACAAAAAGAGAAATATACAGAAAAATTCAGAGAAAAGACACAGTGAATTCAGTAGTACGGCACCAAACGATTACTCGTCCTGATGGGCTAGGTCAAATTTAAAGAATGAAAATTCCAGCTAAACTTCAAAAAAAGATTAGTGGTGGTACAAATTTACACAGACGATTTAGGTGTATTTACAGGAATTAAAACACATGAGAAATATACAGAAAAAGTCAGAGCAAATTCAGTGGTTCAGCACCAGACGACGGTAAAATCAGATATAAAAAATGAAAAATTAAACTAAATATTAGGCGGTGATGATGATTGCAAGGGCGTAGGTAGGGGGGAGGAAGACGGCCCCCTCCCCCCCCTACATTCATAACTTTACATCAGGGATCGCAAATAAGAGTAATGAGAAACTGGTTAGACTTTTATTTTCAATTTTTATTTAAGCCCAATTTACACGGTCGGTTTCCGACCGACACTTTTTGACCGATTGAAAATGTTGCCATTCAACAAGCACCAAAAAATACCAAAAAATGTCATTCTTACGTATAATGTTTGCTTCGATGACAAACCGACGCTCTAAAATTTTGCGTGTTCACACGAGACCGACGATTTATTAACGTAAAGTGTCGGTCGGAAACCGATCGTGTAAATTGGGCTTTAAAAATCACAGTATAAAAATTATTTTTATTGAAATAAAATTAAAAATAAAAATTATCTTTCACTTTTAATTTTAGCAATTGAAAATTAAAATAAGAAAATTAAGTTATGATTTTTAAATAAAAATTGAAATTATATTATTATTTTATAATGTTTTTATTTAGATCGAACAATAGGAGTTTTCTTTTAATGTTTTTAATAAAAATCAACAAATAACTTTTATTTAATAATTCATATTTTAAAAATTAAAATCGTTACGGTCCCTGCTTTACATTATTTAGCTTCCGAAATCCAACCAGAGCAGTTTTTAAAACTTAAAAAAATGTGAAAAAGTATTTTTGGCCCCCCTTATTGAAAAGCTGTCGACGCCCTTGGATGATTGCATTGCAAATAATATTAGAAATAGATTTAAGGGGATAAATGCATTAAATCTGTTTACCGAAAAATCTTCAGAAAATAAAATAAATGTTTTTTCTAGCTAAGTTTTGCCTGATTAGTAAAGTTATGGATTTTTACAATCTCAAATTTTAGAAATGTTATAGTTACTCACCTTTTTTGAGGAATCGATAGCTCGCCGTGAGGTTCAACTGCCAATTGTCCACTGTTGTTGGCGGCTTTTGAAAACTTAAGCGCAGTCCCAACAGCCTCCCGGCACTATAAATAGGCGTGGCACTGCGGTTGCTGTGCTGGCACCAGCTGAACGCAGCCAGTGTCGAATTCTCGATGACGGGCTCCCGGAGATACGGAAAGACCTCGACGGTGTCCAAGCAGCTGTCACCAAATTGCATATCACCAAATATAATATATACATATTAGTATAGAGAGAAAAAAAATAATGCCGAGCGCATTGCTAATCAAATGTTGCGAAATGGCCAAATGACAAAATGGCAGAATGGCCAATTCTAATGATGTCGAAAATTTATTGGCCGATACATTTGGGGCTGGTCGCTTGGCCGCCTCGTTGGCCAGCCTATAAATAGTTGATCATAGAGCTGCCATTAAGAATATCATTGCATTGCATTGCTGCTTGGTTCTTCATCATTTATTTTGATAAAAAGTCTAACAAAAGTTGGCGTTAAGGTTAACATAAATAACATACGTATATGAAATACAATGTTCAATTTACACAGTTATCCAATTGATTCGATGCAATATGTGTTGGACCAAAGACTGCATATTGAATATATATATAAAGATAGTTCATTCCACACAATATAATTATAAGATATCTTCACTGTGGAAATACATAAATACCCAAAAAATACATAAATTAGACATTGTATGCGATTGATTTCCACAATCCAGAAATGAAATCATTATTTATTTCTCGAATATGTCTTTAAAAATCTACTCGGAAAATGTTGAGTCCTGTTTTTAATACTTTTCTTTTTATGTTTATTTACAAAAAAAATACTCTAGCATTTTTCTAGGACATTTTTTGCGTGAAAGTGAACCATCTTTTATATAGTCTTTGTTCGGATGTTATTATAAAAGATTATCTTACATAGTTTCGATAATAATGGGAGGTGGAAAGGTCTTTATAGAAATAGGAGGGTTGTATATATTTTCTAATAGCACTTTAGCTACAAAATGTTTTTTTGAGAACAAGAGGGAATTAATTATTTGGATTCTAAAATAAGTTAAGAAGAAAAGATTGCTCTACTCAGAATTAAAACCATATTAAATTACTTGGGAATAAGTATTAAGGTAGACAGAAATAACAGAATTTAAATTAAGTGTATTATGTATGTATATTAATGTGAATCTGAGTCTGCGATAGTGACGAAACAATAAAAAGGAATTTATCTCACTCAAACTTAAAAAAACAAATAATAGAAAAAACGAGAAATATTCAAATAAATTATTAAAATTTATAATCGAATTTAGAATTTTTCCAAATTAGTTTGCTAATTGATTTGGAGTTATTCTAAGGAGTTTTGCGTTTACGCATGCCGCTTAGCATCCGGCAGAATGCGGGGTAGTCTATCATTGGGGCCTCCTCCAGGGTTGTGGGCTTGATCATTGGGGCGTGGCTGAGAGCCTCCTTGGCCTCGCTGACGGTCAGTTTGTCGCCATAGTTGATCAGTTCCTCATAGATTCTGTTTAGCATAGAACACAATTGCAATTACAAGAAACCCCCATAAAAGGCAAGAACTATGAACGAACTTTCTCTCATCGATTTTGCCCGTGCCGTGGTCATCCCACTTGCTCCAGGCCTCGAGGAGCACCTCCTCCGGATCCAGTTCCTGTGTGCGGCGAAACATCAACTGCACAAATGCCTCGTAGTCCAGGGGCTCGTGGGCTTCCTGCATCATTTGCTCCAGGAGCTGCTCATTGGGTTCGTTGCCAAGTGCCATGTAGGTGAACCGCAGGTCATCTTTCGATATCAGTCCATCACAGTCCGTGTCGAAGAGTGTAAACACCTTTTTGGGAATCCACGTGGAATAACCAATGAATTCAATTTCAACCAATAACTTACTTCCTTCAGTTCAGCCAACTTGGCAATATCCAAATCCGTTGCCGACATTTGATCATCCGCACTCAGCTGCTCCGGCAATGTATAATGTCCGGTGCTCTCGGGCAGTTTCAGTCGAGGATTGAAGATTTCATTGATCACGGCCATTGCATCGGAGTCAGTTGAAAGATGCGCTGGCGGTTGCGGTGTCTGCGAGGCTTTCCGAGCTGAGCTGGTACGACGACGCCTCTGGAGAGTTAAAGGGGGGCGTTAATAGCATTAAGGAGAGCAAGAAAACTTTGTTCACTCACGCGTTCCAGGTCCTCCAACGACACCGATGGATCCATAGACATTTTGAACTAAGCGTTTTCACAAAGGATTCACACGAAATTTACAGAATGGTCACAGGAAAAGGGCAGAAAACTTTCGACAAGGTATGTGAAAATTTACAGGATTTTTACTAGAAAGTCACATGCAATTTAATGGAATTTCGCTTACGATTCTCAGGATACGTACAGAAAAATTCACATAAAAGTCACAGAAAAATTCAGTGGTGAATCTGAATTTTAGCATGAAAAGTCACAGAAAATTCAGTGTTGAATGACAGGCGCTATATAGTATATATAGTTGTGATTATCTGGCAATTCACAGGAAATTTATTGAAAATTCCGTAACGACTCACAGGAAATGTACAGAAAAATTCACATAAAAGTCACAGGAAATTCAGTGGTGAATCTGAATTTTAGCATGAAAAGTCACAGAAAATCCAGTAGTGAATGACAGGCGCTTCACAATAGAGATTCCCTGGCGGTTCACAGGAAATTCCGTTTACTGGAACACTCTTCACTTGATTTTTGTCACCGTTTTAAATTTCCACTTTTCCGAAACACTTTTCACAACTGCGGCCAACGTTGTGGCCCAACGCTCTGCCCAAGCTCCACTGAAATCTGTGGCGACTTTGCCCAACATTTTTATTGACAAATCGATTTTAATTTCTTGGTTTTTTTTTTTTCGAAATTTAGGTTTTTTTTTTGGTTATTTTAAAATTTGCTGCAAATTTTGCATAAATTGACACAAATTTGCGGGCGTGTCTTCCATTTATATGAATATAAATAGCCCGCAAATAGACCCCCCAAAACTGGCTGACCAGCTTTGGCCTTCACGAGGTATTTTAATTACATTTGCATTGCAGTCGCGATGCGATTTCCTCGATTTCTACGATTTCCACGATTTCCCTCAGCTTTTCTTGATGGCTGTCGCGCAGCTGCCAACCTGCCGCAGATCCAGATCTCAGATCGATTTGGATTCAGTTTCGGATTCAGATTCGAATTCGAATTCGGCGGGTGGCAAGTGAAAAGTGGCAAGTGGCAAGTGGGAAGTGGCAACTGTGGCCGGAAGCGTTGCAACTCACCCGGGGCGCAGCTGCAGCAGCTGCAACTGAAAGGCGACCAGCTCATCGGCCATGCCGCCAATGAAGATCATCAGACAGTTGTTTTTGGCGCCCACTGTATGGCTGGCATTAATGGCAAGGTTGCCCCACTGTGTGGCATTCCTCTCATTGGCATGCAAACAGGAGCAATCTGTAAATAAATAAATATTAAATTGTTACCCTAGTGACATATAATTCTAAGAATACCAAAAATGGCAAATTAATAAGAAAAACAAAGCTAGAAAACTTGTCCCTACACAGAAAAAAAGTCATTCTAAAATCAAGTTTAAAATACTTAATTTAAGCATGCATTTTTTAAGTATGTATTCAGAATTAATTTGTATAATTATGCCTGCATCAGGATTAAAAAAAAAAAAATTTAAAAAAAAAATTTAAATGTAACGAAAAACATTAAAATTATTAAAAAAAATTTTAGTCTGAATTACACAATTTCAGGATTGAGTTCGGGATTTAAAAAAATCCGAGATTACCCCACTTGTGACAACGTTTCGGATTGAATTCAGGCTAAATAGCCCGGATTTTTTTTTCTGTGTAGAAATCTAAAATTATTTACTTATAGAATAAGGAACAAATTCGCCAAGGCAATTATTGGATAAATCTGATATCAAAACTATATTATTAAATTTTAATTGCTCGATTTAAAATAAAAATAATTTGAATATTTTGGCTTTTTACATTTTCCTACTGTATTTTCTCCTGTAAAATATTCAAATTAGGTTTTAAAATACAAAAAACAAAAAGAAAATTTAACCCGAGTCAGAAAAATCAAAACTACTTTTTCTAAAATGAATTATTTATTTTTTCTAATTTTAGTATTCGGCATACCATCTAGATTTGACTTACCCAGCCAGAGCGGCGACTGTTTGCTGTTGGCCACTTGCTGACTGTTGGCCAAGATTGACCAGGTCAAAATCAACCCGATGGGTAACAAAGCGGCCGCCATCTGCAGCGGCCAAAATGAAACTGCGCCAGGCATCGCGATGATGTCCTGCCATGATGTTGTTGCTGCCACTTCTGCGCCTCTTTGTGTGCTTTAAAAATAGCCAGTTTCCCCCTTTCCCTATCTCTACTCAGCTCCTCCCCGCTCCAAACCCAACCCTAATCGAGCATCTCAGTCGTTCCCATTAAAACGTGCACCTTTTTTTCGTGTCATTAAATTAAGTTGAGGTTTTTATGAAGCTGCCACCTAGCTCATATCTCCTCCTCCTGCTCCTCCTCCTCTTTCCTTTTCAACACTTGCAGGTTAGTTTCTGTCAACGCCCCTGGCTGTGGCAACAACAACAACAACAACAATAACCTGTGACTTTGGCAAAGCTATTTTTAAATGGATTCCATCATTTTATTGGCGTTTGTCCGCTGACAGTTTGGGCAGCCTGAAAGGGATGCCACAAATTGATAAAGACTCTTTGATTTCCTGATTAATCGGAAATAGGACTTTGGGCAGTTATCGACATTTTGGTAATAACTAAATTTAGATAGACAAAAATATCTGTTATAAGACAACAAACCCTGTGAACAACTTCAAGCTTTCGTAACTTAGTGAAAACCAAACATATTTTTAAGCGGAATGTCAAATTGATAATGGTTTAGCCTTTAAGTTCGCTCTGCATACAAATTGTCGTTCAAATAATTTTTTGCCTCAGGCAGATATTGAAATTTACTCAGTAATGTCTTAGACTGCAGTCTGTAAAATATATCTAAAATTACAACGATAATATTTTTTTTTATTTTTTTTAATTATAAACTAACTTGCAACACATTTTATAATTAAGGAGTCGAATTATGAATCAGCTGCGAGGTTCATTTTGGCCTTAAACATGTCGGCCAACAACATGGCCTTGCTGGCATTGAGTTCCTCGTAGTCGTAGGGTGCCATGTGATCCTTGCAGCGTTCCAGCCACTGTCTGACATGTTTATAGGGTTTCAACTCCAAGCCAAAGGCCTCCAGCTGCGAGACGGTGACCAGCAAGGACAGATCCGCAATGGTAAAGTGATCGGCGGCGGCAAATTCTCGACCCTCCATTATGGAATTGAACCAGCCAACGGCTTCTGTTAGCCTGGCTCGTTTGCCCTCGTCCAGCGGAGCGCCAATGAACATGGTAGGGAACTGGTGAGGGGGAGAGACAAGAGAGATAAGTAGAGATTAGTAAGGACTTGTTGAAGATCGAAAATATTAATAACAAAAAAAAAACTAATTTTATATAAATGCATTGATATAGGAAAAACATTTATCATTATTTGATGTTGATGTTTTTATTTAAATTTCAGAATATTATTTTATTTATTTTTATTTTAATATTACAATATTACTTTATTTTAATTTTTAAGAATTGAAATTTGAATGCTTTATTAAATAAATAATTCGATATTTTTTTAAGATGAAAAATTTACACCAATACATAGTAATTATTTTGGTGTGAATTTTGTAAAAACAATTTAAATGAAATTTATTTAATTTATAAATACTTACTAATATTTCAAATATTTTATAATGATTAAAAGTGAGTTTTTTTTAAAAGTTATCCAAAAATGTTATATGTACTAAAGAAAAGTTTGACTTGTAAATTAAATTCAAATTTACGTATTTTTCCTATTTTTGTGTTTACTTGTTAAAATCGACACTTTAACTGATTTACAAATGATATATACTCACATAGTAGTCAGTGAGACGTTGATATAATGTGCCCAGATCAAACTGTAGACGCTGATCCACCAGAGCTCGGACTCGTATATCCGTGGGATAGAGCTCATCACTTTTGCCATAGGCGGCCACCAGATAAGAAAGAATAGCACGACTGCAAGGCAAGGATATAAATTTACATAAATAAACAAATATATATATATGAGATCAATAGACTTTCTTCTTACCTTTCCCAGAGCACCAGCCCCTCATCGTTCATCGTGGGCAGACAATGTTGTGGATTCATCGCCACAAAGTCCGGCTTTAGCTGTTCGCCCTCAAGTATATTGACGATCTTCAGCTCGAACTCCAGTCCCAGCATTTTGGCCAGCAGCAGAATACTGCGGCAAGGCGGGCTCGGGGGCAGGTAGTAAAGAACTGGCGTGGTCATCTTGCCACCGCTGATAATGAGGCAGTAGACAAACTCGGTTACAATTTGTTCGGTCTGATTCATCAGTTACAACTGAAAAGCCGAAGCTTGTGAAATAAACCAGCCCCAAAAAATAAGGGGGAAACACTATAAATCGAAAAATCAATGCATCGATTTTTAATGACTTATTCACGTTAATAGCGGTTAAAATTACAATCGACTCAATTGAATGTGTACTTGAATAAATGGGAAGGGGATAAATTATTTTTACAAGTTAATTTTTCATAAAACATTTCGTATCTAGAATGATTAATAATCAAATCAATTAATGACTTGAAACTTAAATTTAAACTCAATTCTTTGTATCAATGAAAATATTAATTTTTTAATATTTTTGAATTTAATAAAAGGAAATGAAAACTTTCGAAATTTTGTTTTTGTTTGAAGACAAAAAAGGAACAAAAACACAAAAAATATAGTAAAATAAATATTTTTAAGAACATTTCTTATCTTTTTATTATTTAAGTGTTTAAAGATTTTTTTTAACGAATATAAATTATTTCAAAAATTAAAAATTTTGCATTTTATTTTAATTTTATCGACACTTTTATTAATTTTTTTAACATTTTTGAATTTAATTAAAGTCTTTACGAAAAAGAAATTTTAGAAACTTTTTTTGTTCGAAGAAAAAAATGCACAAAAATCAAAAACAAAATAGTAAAATTAATATTTTTAAGATAGTATTTTTTTTATCTTTTTATTATTCAAGTACTTAAAGATTTTATTTATTTTTTTAATAAATAAAAATGATGAAATATTTATAATTTTGCATATTATTTTAAATATATCGACACTTTAAATAAAACTTTTTTAATAAAAGACGATGCATTGAACGCCAAGCGTGGCAAAGTCTATTCACTAGGCTACAACTTGACATTGACCACCTTTTTTGTTCAGTGTAACACCATATAGTATAGTTGTATTATTATTTGCCATATTCTAGGGTATGTTGTATTCGTAGCTTCTGTTTGCAGCCACGGCTCGCGTTAATTGCAAGCATTTTACATTACTTATTTATCCATTATGAATATGAGAAACGCTGGTTGTTGTTTCCCCTCAACTCCCCTTCAATGTCCTTTATCCTAATGCCCATCCTTGGAGAGGAGGGGGGACTGCATACTCACACGATTCTTTGCACCAGCTTGTGTTGCACAACGGCCACGGAGTCGATGTCTACGCAGTTACCCAGTGTGCTGGCGAGTGTCGAGCTCAACTGTCGCCCTGACGGACCAAAGTTAAGAGTCTCTCTCAGTTCGTTTGGTGGTCCAGATGCTTATGATATAATCTCGTTGTTAATGTTGTCAACTTGTCGACTCGTTGTCTGTCGTTGTTGTCGTTGTCTGACAGTTTGCATTTTCAGAACATGTCATCAATGGGGCGCTTTTAACTTGAGTTGGCGCTTTCCTTTCCTTTCCTTTCGTTTTATTTTCCATTTTCATTTTCGTTTGGTTTTCGTTTAGTTTTCATGGCGAACGTTACCTGGACAACAATCGCGTCGCGTCGCCTCAACTGATGTGTGTTCACCTGTGTGGTGGGTGGTTCAGGTGGCTCAGTTGGTTCAGATGTTGTGGGTGGTGGTTGATTGCCTTTGAAACTCGGTCAGAATATCATGTTCGTGTTTCTGTTTTTTTTTTTTTTATTGTGTCTAAAATTAAGCCACTACATAATTTGTTGTAGCTACGTGTTTTATTTGTTATTGATTGCCCGAAACTCCTTTCAACTGAGTGCCCGGCTAAGTGAATCAACTTTAGATACGAGTCTCTGAGTGTACAATATATTTGGTGTGTGTTTTTGACGCTTAACTCTCACCCAAAGTGGTTACTTCAAGTGTCTAGCTTAAAGCGATTCTCTATTAGCTATTTTTACAAAAATTGTATACAGATTACAA
Organism: Drosophila suboccidentalis; assembly: GCA_037043435.1. Classification (NCBI taxonomy): domain Eukaryota; kingdom Metazoa; phylum Arthropoda; class Insecta; order Diptera; family Drosophilidae; genus Drosophila; species Drosophila suboccidentalis. The sequence continues at coordinate 456,770 of JBAMBK010000678.1, read as the reverse complement.
TTTTTGGAAACAATAATTGAGATCTAAGAACTTCAAAACTTTTAATTCGAACACTTAAATTGGGAATCTAACATTTAGAATATTGTATATGGGTATTTCCAGGATCGCGAACGCGACATTTGTACGTCTTTAAATGAAAAAAAAAATTGGCAAAAGTTGGCATTTTCAAAAATGTTTTCTCACGTGCCTAATGCATTTTATCAACACTATTTGTATTATAAAAGACAAGCTTTGAAGACTTGTCGTTTTCGAATTATTGATAGAAAACAATGCATCGCGAACGCGACAAAAATGGAAGTCATGTTTGACTTCATGTTGACAAATGCGAATGTCTGCGAAATGTGACGAGTAATTTGGAAGAAAATACTCTTAAACCATAATAAAATAATGCAGTTTACCATTTTAGAAATAATTTTGATATGTTACTATCATTTTATTTATTTTTCACGTTTTATTAGTAATTTGTAACGCGACATCGCGAACGTGACAAGATTTCCACCTAGTTTTTCCAAGAGTTTGTTCATCAAATTTCATTCTATAAATCGGAAACAGCTTTTAAAACTTGTTTTTAATTAAACTTTATATATAATTCTATGTATTAAAGTGGTTTATGCTACAATCCTATTATCTAACTTAGTGTAATCGTCAGAATGCAAACGGTCCATTTTAGAATTTAATTTTTGAGAAAATAGTCAAAAATATAGAAATAGTGAATTTATTCCAATATAGAATCTTTATGTTCATCCTATTGAGATTCTTCTAGCGTATATTACTTAAATAAGTAACTTGAATACATTTTTGGAAGAAAATTTCACAAGATGTGAGTTTTTGATCAATTTTACGTTTTTGGGCGAAGTGGACCTTTTTCTGGAAATGCCCATATATGAAATTAATAAAAAAATTTAAAATGAAAAGATATAAAATATGGGAAAATAAACTTAGAAGATAGATAGATAGATAGATAGATAGATAGATAGATAGATAGATAGATAGATACATAGATAGATAGATAGATAGATAGATACATAGATAGATAGATAGATAGATAGATAGATAGATAGATAGATAGGTAGATAGATAGATAGATAGATTGATTTATAGATAGATTGATCGATTGATCGATTTATAGATAGAAAAAAAGGAAATAATTGTAAAACAATATTGGAAAACACTTCGAAATCAACAATATTTTAGTAAAGAGTCCGTCTTTTTATAATTTTCTTTACGATTTTTGAACTCTTTATCTACTGTTTATATTTATTAATACCCGTACCCTCAATTTGGAATCATTTAGGAAAACAAAAATTATGAAAAGGTTTCGATAGAATTATATTCTGCTAATATTTACATTCCAAATCTAATTTTTTTTCTTTTTAAAGTTTTTTTTTACAGCCTTATTTCTGTTTCTATAAATTTAAATCCTAGTCTTTGTCAATGCCTTTGCATTTCTTACAAAAATATTCGAAAATCGCATAAAGTTTAGCGATATATCGTTTAGACCAGTTTCTAGCTCAGCTGGCACTTTATTTTGACCAGCACTGTAAGGTAATGGTTTAACAATTGTCATGGACACTTGCCTAGCTACCTGTGTTGAGATTACTTGGCCAGGTAAACAGCTCAAAACAATGGGCTAATGTTGGGAAATGCAATGACATTAAGAGGGAAATTCCTGGAAAATTGTGGACTAATTGCAAAAGGGACAACAACAAGGACATCCAGGCAAAGGCAAAATGGACACTATTTTTCCATACAAATCCGAGCCTATAAAGGAGATGTGTAGATGTGTCCCGAAGACAGTCATCCTTTTGGGTTAAGTGAAGCAAGTTTGTCAAAAATGAGCTATAGAAATCCGTGCTATGTGTTGTTCCTGCTGTTGTTGTGCTATGAGGCGAACACATTGCCCGCTGTGGACACAGCGATAGTTGCAACGGGTGTGAATTCAATTGAGGAGTCGGACAAGTTGCCAGAGTCCAACTTGGATCCGATTATCACGGCCGTATCTCCAGCAGCTGCAACGAATCAGACGACAAGTGGAGCAACTGATGCGGAGACAGATCCATCCCTGGTAAGTTTACAAATGGAACTAAAAAAGCTAAACACTGTGAGAAAAAGTTATTAAAATGAAGCTCAAAATACGGCTATCAAAAGAAAAAATAAAATAAGACCCAATAAAAATACAAATTTCTATCAAATTCTGTAAAAAATTATGAAAAATCTTTGTATAAATTAAAATTTTCATAATCTCTTCTAAGAACAAAACTAGTTTCCATTTAAGAAGAATCTTAAATCAATAGAATAAATACATAAAATCTACATATAAGATTTTCATTGCAAGTACTTTCTAAACAAAGTTTTGAAAATGCTTATTATTTATTGAAAGACCTTTTTCTTTTCAAAAAAAATTCTCTTTACTTTTAAAATTACCATGTTCGCTTGCTTAGAATATTTAATCTGTTCTTACCGGGACCGTAATCATTATGAGTTTTATTACAAAAATTACATACATACGTACAGGGTGGCGCAAAAGAAGTCATCCGATGTGGTTTGGCTCTCATTTTTTTTCTAAATGAAAAATTTTGATTCTGTTTTTTGATTATGTTTATTCGAACCCTAAGAATTTTATTGGTTTAGGCGAGAAGATGACATCGGCCAAGTGTTCGCTGCCAGAGCTCATGACCATACGCCCGTTTTATGGCATTTTCCATCACTTTTGCCCGAACTTCGGGCGACAGGTTCTCGCATTCCTGGCGAATATTTTCCTTAAGGGCTTCAAGAGTTTGCGGCTTGTTGACGTGAACCTGCGACTTTAAAAAAACCCCATAAAAAGAAGTCTGGAATGGTTAATTCGGGTGATCTGGCCGGCCAGTGCAAATATCAAAAACGAGAGATAAAGCGGTTATTATTATTACATTATTACAATTATTCTGCGTTCTTGGGGAGTGTATCGCTCCATGGCTTATTCACTTGTATTCTGTATCTGTCTAGTCCACAAATGTCAAAACAGATTTGACATTGGCGGCCATTTGCAAAAATGAGAGCATCTTCCAATAGGGTGACTTCTTTTGCGCCACCTTGTAGTAATGATTATTTAAAGATTTTTAAGGATTTTCTTCAATGATAATGATTAAATTTGAGCGAAATAAATAAAACTCACAAGTAATCATTATTTGTGATTTTTATTCTTTCGTTCAAAATAAAACTCACTTTTAAAATAGATTACGTAATCATTTTAAAGATTTGTTTTTGCGTTTTATGGGTCCCCTGGGTTTCTTTCAAAGGGATATGGGCATTTCCAGAAAAAGGTCCACCACGACGAAAAACGTAAAATTGATCAAAAACTCACGTCTTGTGAAATTTTCTTCCAAAAATGTATTCAAGTTATTTATTTCAGCAATATACGCTAGAAGAAATTCAATAGGATGAACATATAGATTCTACATTGGAATAAATTCACTTTTTCCATATATTTGCCCATTTTCTTAAAAATTGACTTCCAAAATGGACCGTTTGTATTTTAACAATTACACTTAGTAGGACAGTAAGATTGTAACATGAACCATTTTAATTCTTAGAAATATATTGAAAGTTTAATTTAAAACAAGTTTTAAAAGCTGTTTTCGATATATAGAATGAAATTTGATGAACAAACTCTTGGAAAAACTTGGTGGAAATCTTGTCACGTTCGCGATGTCGCGTTACAAATTACTAATAAAACTTGTAAAATAAATAAAATGATAGTAACTTATCAAAATTATCTTCTAAAATCGAAAACTACATTATTTTATTATATTTTGAGAGTATTTTCTTCCAAATTACTCGCATTTGTCAAGATGAAGTCAAAAATGACTTCCCTTTTTCGTCGCGTTCGCGATGAATTGTTTTCTATAAATAATTAAAAAACGAAAAGTCTTCAAAGCTTGTCTTTTATCATAAAAATAGTGTTGATAAAATGCATTAAACACGTGAGAAAACAGTTTTGAAAATGTCAGCTTTTACCATTTTTTTTTGCATTTAAAGACGTACAAATGTCGCGTTCTCAATCCTGGAAATACCCATATGCAAAAATACTGAGTGAAAATCCTACACAAAAGCCATGAATTGAAAGTGAGTTTTATTTTGAGCGATAAAAATAAAAATCAAAGGTAATGATTATTTGTGAGTTTTATTTTTTCGCTCAAATTTAATCATTATCATTATTTTTTTGGTGTATGTATTTTAGTCATTGATTTTGTAACGTGAAAAACTTTAATAATCATTATTTTCGGCCCCTGGCTCTTACATTTGAAACTGAAACCATCTTTAATGAGTTCAAAAAAGCTTTAATCAAGATATCAAGGGTGCCACAGAAATCGATTTCGCTTGAATTTCACTTAAATTTAAAACAAATTCCAGTGAAATTCAAGCGAAAGCGATTTCTGTGGCACCCTTGTATATATATCTTTTTTAAAAGCATAATATTAAAATTCTTAAGTTTTTGGGCATAATCGTGCTTTTAATAATATCGAAATCCTCGACTTTAGTAAGTTCACAATTAATCAAAAATCAATATCTAATAAATAAATATTATTATTCTTTTAATTTATTATAAGTAAATATTATTATTATATTTATTTATTATTCTATTTATTCTATTTACAGTCGGGCGACAATGAGGCGAGTGCCAGCAACAATGAGCCCGTGTCCATCTATGCCGGCGGACTCATCACTCCCGAGGCCTTTCAGCAGTATCTGAATCAGTATGGCGGTGCAGCGGGCTTGGCGCCACTTGGTGCCGCCTATCCGTCTCCCTTGTCGAGCGCGCCTGGTCTCTATCCCTTCCCGGGTCCCATTATGGTGCAGACTGGCTACGAGGGATTCCTGGTGCCGGCCAATTCAGTGCAGGAAAGTGCTTCCGATGTGAGCACAACTGTGGCTGCAACGCCGTCTCCTTCTCCTTCTCCATCTTCTATGAATCCGCTGCTCGTCTTTGCCTCCAAGTTTCTGCCCTCCATTCTGATGTCCACGTTGTTTCGCGTTATCGCCGTTGTCCTCTCCGCCGTGGGCGTCGTTCTCTTTGGCAGCGCCATCACCAACGCCCTCTGCCGCCTCACGCCCGTCTGCGAGATCCCGAGCAAAGCCGTCCAGTACCTACGCTCTGGCGGAGCACAGGATGTTGGCCGCATGCTGGCCGAGGAAATTACCCCGGAACGCGTGCGAAGAACTACGGAATTTGTCCGGAATGCCATTCACAAATATCAGCAGCTACAGAAACTTGTCGATCCAGATTTATAATAGACTCCGCATCGTTTCCATCTGCTTTTAATTGTATTGCCTGAAATAAAATATAAACTTAATTTTAATCTTTGCATTCTGATTCATAGAGGGCGCTCTAGCAAACTTTATTTTAATCTTTGCATTCTGATTCATAGAGGGCGCTCTAGTACTTTGTGGAAATGCGCGAAATCAACATGAAGAAGCCTTTTTATACAGTGAGACTCATCAATGAGTCAATTTTGTACCTACTTAGTGATACCCTTACTGAAAGAATTAAAATTTTATCATTAAATGTGAAACTCAGTCAAGGAGGCCTTTAGATCGCAGAAAGTGTATACAATATCTCAATACATTTTTTTTTAATTGAAAAGTTAGCTCGATTTTTCGTTTTTTTAAGAAAAATTGACAACTTCAGAATTCAGTTTAGTTAATGATGACATGAGGAACTGATTTAATTTTTGAGCTGAAGATGAAATGAGACTAATAATGATTTGAGCAAGGCAAAATGATATTCCCCTTGAAATTCGGATCAGTTTTGGCAAAGTTATAAAATTTTGAAGTGGGTCTTATTTTGGAGCTGGCAACTTTACAAGTCTGTCCGTTCGTCCGTGTGAGATCCTAGATCTCAGAGACTATAAGAGCTAGAGCAACCAAACACAGACTTCTATAAGCCCCACGCCTCTTTCTGCCTCCGCAAATCGCGAAAAGTTACCACACGCTCAGTTTTTAGAATATTACGTTTTTTATTGGTAATTAACATTACCTATTAATTAAAGCTCTCATCCTACTTAATCGCAACAAGATCGGCCAAATAGAACGGTAGTAATGGCTTATTTAAGTTTCAACCAATATAAGCACCTAAAAGTATGCAATCAAAATAATTTATGTTCAGGTAAATAAGTAACAGGTATCCTATAGTCGGGAGCTCGACTATAGCCTTTTCCGCTTGTTTTTTATTCCATTTTATCTCAAAAACCGTCTCAAATTTCAAAGATAATTTATTTTTATATACTTTTTATTAATATAGAGAGCAATAAATATTAAATAGTATTTCTGCTTCCAAATTAGTTGGAATTTTTCTTGGCCTCGAACCACTTCTTGGTTTCCAGCACAGCCTCCCAGTTCTCGGCCCATCCGGGAGTCACCTTCTGGGCATTGGCGTACCATTTGTCCACGTTGGGATAGTCGCTGATCTTGAGTTCGGCGATTGCGAAGGTCGAGACTGTGGCCAAGATGGAAATGTCGGCGATGGTGAGATTATCGCCAGCCACATATGTTTGACCCTCCAGGAAGGTGTTGAGGAATCCAAAGGCAGCCTCGACCTTCTTGAATGCCTCGGGATCTGCGGGCTTGTTGTGCATGAACTGAGGATAATAGTACTCGGCAAATGATTTGTACAGGACACCCATGTCGAAGTACAGACGCTGGTTGATCACCGCCCGCTTCTGGGGATCCTTGGGGTAGAGGGAGTCGTCCTTGCCGTACTTCTCTACCAAGTACGAGAGAATCGCACGCGATTCCCACAGCACGAAGCCATCGTCGACGATCGTTGGAATCGTGTGTTGAGGATTGATCTTCACGAACTCCGGTTTCAGGTGCTCACCTTCCAGAAGATTGAGTTCTTTCTTGTTCAACTCCACTCCCACTGCCTTTGCCGTCATTAAAACCGAACGACACGGAGCCGAAGCAGATAAATAATAAAAGTCCATGTTTGAAAGTATGTGAAATTATGTACTTGTTTCCCCTTAGAACTCTGAGAGCGTACTGACTGCCGGCAAGAGAATCGCGCTCATTTTATACAAAAAAGCTCACGAAAATTTGTGACTCACGAATTTAACAATTATCTCTGATTATATACATACGTGTACCATATTTTATTTATTAGATTGTTATTGTCATTGTTAGTTTCACTTTTGTGTTTGCTGCAAACAAAAATCAGTAAAAGCGCGCGCTGCAGAGTAATCGACTACGAGATACCCTGTACACTGCTAAAGTCATTATTTTTACATAGAATATGCTACAAATTTGTTTTTATTTTAAAAAATCATTATAAAAAATAAAGAACAAGAAAGAATTTGGTTTTTTATAAAAAAAAATACTATAATGTGTATCTCGAATAACTATCGTTCTTCAATTTTCTAGGTATAATACAAGGTGGCGCAAAAGAAGTCACCCTATTGGAAGATGCTCTCATTTTTGCAAATGGCCGCCAATGTCAAATCTGTTTTGACATTTGTGGACTAGACAGATACAGAATACAAGTGAATAAGCCATGGAGCGATACACTCCCCAAGAACGCAGAATAATTGTAATAATGTAATAATAATAACCGCTTTATCTCTCGTTTTTGATATTTGCACTGGCCGGCCAGATCACCCGAATTAACCATTCCAGACTTCTTTTTATGGGGTTTTTTAAAGTCGCAGGTTCACGTCAACAAGCCGCAAACTCTTGAAGCCCTTAAGGAAAATATTCGCCAGGAATGCGAGAACCTGTCGCCCGAAGTTCTGGCAAAAGTGATGGAAAATGCCATAAAACGGGCGTATGGTCATGAGCTCTGGCAGCGAACACTTGGCCGATGTCATCTTCTCGCCTAAACCAATAAAATTCTTAAGGTTCGAATAAACATAATCAAAAAACAGAATCAAAATTTTTCATTTAGATAAAAAATGAGAGCCAAACCACATCGGATGACTTCTTTTGCGCCACCCTGTATATAGGGAATGTATGTAAAATATATAAAATTGCTCAATTTCGGATTTGTATATAATTTAAAAAAAAAAATATTTCTTTATAAGGTCCAAAATGCCTCCATTGGTCGGTTACATACATTTGTACAAAATAATAATACCCGTCTCAACTTGTTTCAATGGATACTGATGATAATATGAATCAACATTGCTATCTATGCTTAATACTGAGGGATTGTACTATATTGAATTTTTATTCAGACTAACTTGCATGACTATTCTTCCTTTTTTAACAGAAACTCATTTTATATGACCACGTCAATTTAACAGCCCTCAAAGGTACTTACATATAATTAGAATGATAATTTAACGTTGGCGGAAACTTTTTACGTTTTAATCAAACATAATTGGTAAGTGTAAAAGATAAGTTTTCAATACCGGAGGAATGAAGTACCAACCATTATTAGCATCAAGGGTCAAAATAATATTTTTCTACGAAAATAAGTTTTGAAATTTTCTAAAATATTTAATAACATTTAACATTTTCTTGAACAATTGTTCAAGTACTTTAAGTCGATAGTTTTTTTTTGACAATCGATCGAGTTAATTAAATCGATATTTAAGAAAAATTGCCAACTCACTGGACTAGTTCATTTGCGGAATTCATTAAGAATTATGAATTAATTAGTGATGATATAAGGAGATTATTAAATTAAAAACTTGAGATTGCTTTGCTTAAGGGCGCTTCAGACGAGCACTTTTTCACCGACACTTTTTGTCAAAAAGCGATTTTTCCGTGTCCGTGGATCTCACCATCGCCCACCGATGGAATAGAACGTGTCTTCATCGGTGAGCTTCGGTTTTTCACCGACGCTTTGAAATTTTGTGTGGTCACACGACACGAACAGCTTTTAGACAAAAAGTGTCGGTGAAAAAGTGATCGTCTGACCCGGCCTTTAAAAATTTAGGCAAAACAAATATTGAGCCAAATTAAAAAAAAATGTAACGCAGGGGATTTTTCAATAATAAGTACAGGGTCTCCAACAATTGATTATGCTCGACTTAGCATCGCGGGTTGGCGAGCGAAACGAGCAGGGGGCGGAGTCCCCTAGTTATATTTCGATATTAAACTCGATCTACAGTTTAGATTTACAACAATATGAGCAAAATAGCTTTTCTTTTTAAGAGATATTTTATTTTATTTACTTTTTATTAACAATAAAGAGAACAATAAATATTAAATAGTACATATTTTTGTTTTCAAATTACTTGGAATTTTTCTTGGCCTCGAACCACTTCTTGGTCTCCAGCACAGCCTCCCAGTTCTCGGCCCATCCGGGAGTCACCTTCTGGGCATTGGCGTACCATTTGTCCACGTTGGGATAGTCGCTGATCTTGAGTTCGGCGATTGCGAAGGTCGAGACTGTGGCCAAGATGGTAATGTCGGCGATGGTGAGATTATCGCCAGCCACATATGTTTGACCCTCCAGGAAGGTGTTGAGGAATCCAAAGGCAGCCTCGACCTTCTTGAATGCCTCGGGATCTGCGGGCTTGTTGTGCATGAACTGAGGATAATAGTACTCGGCAAATGATTTGTACAGGACACCCATGTCGAAGTACAGACGCTGGTTGATCACCGCCCGCTTCTGGGGATCCTTGGGGTAGAGGGAGTCGTCCTTGCCGTACTTCTCTACCAAGTACGAGAGAATCGCACGCGATTCCCACAGCACGAAGCCATCGTCGACGATCGTTGGGATCGTGTGTTGAGGATTGATCTTCACGAACTCCGGTTTCAGGTGCTCACCTTCCAGAAGATTGAGTTCTTTCTTGTTCAACTCCACTCCCACTGCCTTTGCCGTCATTAAAACCGAACGACACGGAGCCGAAGCAGATAAATAATAAAAGTCCATGTTTGAAAGTATGTGAAATTATGTACTTGTTTCCCCTTAGAACTCTGAGAGCGTACTGACTGCCGGCAAGAGAATCGCGCTCATTTTATACAAAAAAGCTCACGAAAATTTGTGTATATTAAACATACGTGTATAATGTTTTGTTTATTAAATTGTTATTGTCATTGTTAGTTTCACTTTTGTTTTTGTTGCAAATAAACTGTGCAGAGTGATCGACTACGAAACACTCCGTACACTGCTTAACACTGAAGAATTGTAGTATATTGAGTTTTTAATAAGTCTAACAGTTTAATAAGTTTAACAGAAACTCATTTTATATGACCACGTCAATTTAACAATATGATAATTTAAAGTGTGTGGAAACTATTCCCATGTTAACCAAACATAATTGGAAAGTGTAAAAGGTAACCTTTTTCCTTAGATGTCGTAATTATATTTTACCAAAAGATTAAAATATAATAATAGAATTAATCTATGAATTTATAGTTTTTTAAAAAGAGAAAACCAATTTTTTTTAAGTTTTATTACGTTTGGAATAGAGATAATGTTTCGGGCACTTAAAAATATTCGTTGATACTCTATTATTAACAAATATAAATTGTCACTGTTAGTTGCAGTTCTCTTCGAAAAATATTAAGAGTAAAAATTATTATCAATATAATAATTCCAGAACTATCGGAACAGTAACTCATTTCTTCATATCAATTAGTACAAACTACAGATTAGATATGGCAATTGATTTTTGAGGATTATTACCATTAAAATGCTTTTAAACAGAGCTGAAACAGAGCGATAACAGCTGATAACTTATCACCAAAGTGTAACATAATGATGAAGTTAATATACAGTGATGGAACGAATAATAGAAACGTTCACCACACAATTTGAGAGAACAGAGAACAAAGAGAGCCGCTTAAAAGCTTCATACCAAACATAGAACTTTAAAAATATATATAATATAAAATATTTATTTTTGATATTTAAACCAATCTCAACCATTCTGTTTGGTAGTAGCTTATATAGAATATTCTGAGAAAATGTAGTTAAACCAAGTGGGAAAGGGTATAGTCGAGCTCCCGACTATAGCATACCCGTTATTTATTTAAGTAAATTTAAAATATTTTTTATTGCATGCTTTTAGGCACTTTCATTGCTTAAAAACTTAAATCAGCCATTACCACCTTTCTATCTGTCCGATCTAGTTACGATTTAGTAGGATGATAGGTAATAATAATAGTTAACGTTAATTAGTAAAAAAAAATAAGTTTGTGTGCCAAATTTGGTTGCTCTAGCTCTTATAGTCTCTAAGATCTAGGCCCTCACACAGACGTACAGACAGACTGGCATGGCTATATCGACTCGGCTATTCATGCTGATCAAGAATATATATACTTTATTGGGTCGGAGATGCTTCCTTCTCCCTTTTACAAACATTGCAACGAATACAATATCCCCTTTTACTTACTTTTTAAGGTATTACAAAAGGCTAGGGTATAAAATCTTCGGTGTGCTCTTTGTTATCTCTTTAATAGATCGACTATATTGAATTCTTCAGACAATATTTAATTGAGTAACCTACATAAATGAGTTTACTACTGAATAATTTAGAGATCTTTCCATTTCAAATACTCCAAAGAATAATTTTTGTATACAGTATAGCTACAATTACATAGGTGTGTTTGTAAACACATTTCTATAACCAATTAGAACATTCTCGTAATTTATAATTGTTTTCAAAACTGTTTATTTCATCATTTAACAAAATAATCACAAGTTAACTTAATTAGGAAAATAAATTAGAACAGAATTTAGAGTTTACGGGCTGCTTCCAGGCGCGCTGTGTATTCCTTGGCCAGCTCAACGTTCTCCTCGAAGCCGGGAATCTCCTTTTGGACAGTCTCGTACCACTTGGCCACGTTGGGATAGCTCTTGAGCTTGAAGTCGCATGCGAGATAAGTTGTCACCGTGGTAATGATGGCAATATCGGCAATGGTTAAATGATCGCCAGCTACGTATTTTTGACCATCCAGGAAGGTGTTGAGGAATCCAAAAGCAGCCTCGATCTTCTTGAATTTCTCGGGATCACCGGCCAGCTTTTCACGCATTTGTGGATAGTAATAATCACTGAAGGCCAGAGTCAGAGTTCCCATATCGAAATACAGACGCTGATTAACGAGCGCCTGTTTCTTGGGATCCTTGGGGAAGAGGGAATCGTCCTTGCCGTACTTCTCAATGAGATACACCATAATGGCACGCGATTCCCACACAGAGAAGCCATTGTCCACGAGCGTGGGCACCGTATGCTGAGGATTGATCTTCAAGAACTCCGGCTTCAGGTGCTCCTGTTCGTGGGTTTTCACAACAACCCTGTTAAGCTTGACGCCCAAAGCAGACGCTGCCAAGAGAACCGAACGACTCGGAGAGGCAAAAGGCACGCAATATAAATCCATGTTTCCTTTACAAGCAGTGAACATCAACTGACATTCACGGTGCAAGTGGAAAAGCTTTTATAGTTATTCCAATCAGCGCTGCTCTTATCGCTCTCACTTGATGTTCTCTTGAGATCCACACATACACAATAGTTATCTACATACATGTGTATGTATGTATGTATGTACATACAGTGCAAGCAAATCACGAGTACCCGGCAAATTGTCCACATTAGTGCACACAGATATACTGACAGTTACTCAAGTATAGTAATTGTTTTGACAATAAAAAAATTCAAATATTCCTAAATATGCGAATTTGATGTCATAACAATTACTTGACAGACGGTACATTAATAATATTTTTGCCGGCTGTGGGCACAAAAGCTCAAAATACATTTGTTGGAATTCATTGGCGTATGTGAAACGTTATCTAGTAAACACACACATACATACATACATATGTACAAGTGCAAGCGCAAACAAACAATTCCTCTGAGATGATGGAAAAAATGTTTTACAAAAACAAACGTTTTTATCGTTTTACATATACATATACTTACACACATGTGTATGTATGTACATACCTAGTGCATAACAAAAGTTTAGCTGCTGTATGCGAGAAATTAACTGTGTTTCTTATTAGAAGTGTCCGAATATTTTAATCGCTAAAGCAATACATACATACAAGCATTTAAATTGCACGCTCCAGCTGCCAACTTATGTATGTATGTATTTACATATAAATACATACATATAATATACATAAATATAACAAACATACATACAAAACATGAACAAGCATTTTGCGAGACTATTTTTGTGAAGCACAAACAAAAACAGCCTAAGCAAATATGTATGCATGTATAAGCCCACACTCTCTCTCTCTCTCTCTCTTTCATCATGTGATCTCTTTGCAAAAGTCTCTTAGTAATCAAAGCTCTTATTTAACGCAAGAGATCTATCTCTTGTGTAGAACCTACATACTTACATATGCTGAATGTTAAACTGGTTTTTCTGTAGGCTCCATAGTTTTTATTATTTAAGCGTCTTGACCTTTCCCTATATTCTTCGTCAGAGAATTGTGCGTAAAAACCTAACAACTTGTGGCGCTTTTTCGCTTCTTCTGTTTATGTTTTTCGTTTCGCTGAATTTCATAAATTATGTACAAATGAGTAATAAGCCGAGACCGGCTTTTGTGGGAAGCACAAACTGTTTGGAATATTCCAGATATGCTCTTAAGTTGCCGGCTATTCAAATGAGTATGTTTGTATGTTAGTATGTCTCTCTTTTATGCTGACACATCGAATTTGTTATTTTTGTTTTCAAGTTTCGTTTGCGGCAAATATGACGTGTACTATGTGTACATCAAATGCTCGTCTTGTTTATTATTAAGTTTTTTTTTGCTTTATCATGCTGATAATAAAGTTTGCAAGTTGTGAAACTGATAAATTGTGCTGTTTGCTTGAGACAGGCCATGGTGTTAATATGTACATATGTATTTACATATATACTCATGTATATTATGTACATGTAGAATATTCTAGTATCTTGTGAAATTCTATGCTCCAAATGTTTGGGAATGACTTTCACAATTTGTTTATCGATTGGATTGTTGACTTCATTTTAAGTACAATCCATCTTTTGTGCACACGATACCCAATTACTTGACCATAAATATTTATCTATCGATTTTACTTAAGAATTGACCAAGAAAGGCGTCTAATCAACTGGACATTAACGTAGCCAAAATGGTCATTAGGATAATAGCAGGACATTTGACGTCTATAATAACATACATACATACATTTAGTAAATACATACAGTAGCGGACAAAGAAATCCGGACACAACAAAAGTGCGGTTTTTGGAGTTTTTTTTATTTTTTATTTATTCGACCATAGGAAAAACGTATGAAACCTTGGAACCATTTAAAGCTCAAACTTTGAATGATACAAAACTTTCCCTAACACATTAAGTACCCAATGTTTTTTTTTACAATGTTTGGTTGCAACAAAATTCTTTAAACAATTCTAATTGGAATTTTTTTTGTTTTAAATCTCTTCGCTAGTATTTTTTATAATTTTTTGAAAAATGCAAAAAGCCACTTTTTGTATGAAAATGTTTAAAAAAAATGTTAAAAAAAATACTATCAAAGATATCACTGCGGACGGCAGTCCGCGCTAGTGACGAAAGCAGCACGAAGGGTGCGAAGGCGACTAGCATATATACACAGGAAGAATGGAAAATTTGCTATGACTGTCCGATCAGGTCAAGTTATATACCGATTGAAAGGTATCAACTTTACTTTCAAATGTGCATACTAAGACTTTTGAAAACTCACCTGGTTCGTGAGATAAACAGGTGTAAGTGGGAGAGGAAAAGTTTAAATTATTGGAGCTAATGGGGCCTGTGGAGCCTTTTTGAATTGTTTTTAAATTTTTTACTATTCTTATTAAAAATACGCGTCGAATAACACCTCATTCATCAAAATCCGACTACTCGTTCAAAAGATAATTAATTTTGAAATTTTTGGTGGCCTTCCAAAAATGAGATGAAAAGTCAGTCTGTTTGTTTGTTTGTTTGTTTGTTTGTTTGTTTGGATCAAATCGTTAATTTAGCTTAAATGTTTGAATGAGGACTTGTTCCTGCTAAAAAATCTAGAAACGTTTGTTCTACGACTTTTTCGAAAAATCGCTAGTTTAGCGGGAAATCGCTAAAAACCGCCAAACTTAAAGCCGCCATAGCATCCAAACGATAGAAGCTACAGATGTGATCAATATATCGTTGAAAAGGTATTTCGAAGTGCTCTTAGGCATACCTTCAAAGTTTTTTTTTTAGGTAAATAGGTAAACAGCTACAGGTGAAATAAGGTATTTTTCTCCACATTTTGGCGGTTTTTGAGAAAACGCCGCTAACGATTTTTTTTAATTTTCAATATGTTATAGTTTGTACAATTTCGCGTTTTTTGATATATCATGCATAAATTGTAGTCGATTGGTTTGGAAGATATAACCAATTAACTAAATATATATATTTTACTTTGAATTGCAATAGGACGGCAGCAGCAATTACATTTGACTAACAGTCCAGTAACAATGAAATCTATAATTAGACGGTCGTTCTTAAAGTTCGCCAGTGGCGCAAAGTGTAGAGCGTTCGATTTTTATATGAATTCTCCGTTCGGGTTCCGGGTTCGAATTCTGGCACGGACAAAATTTTTTTTGTTTTTTTTAAATTTTTAAATGCAATTAATTTGTTAGTAGATGATTATCATTCATAAATTTTTGTTGATTGGTTTGGAAGATATAACCTATTAACTAAATATATACATTTTACTTTGAATTGGAATAGGACGGCAGCAGCAATTACATTTGACTAACAGTCCAGTAACAATGAAATCTATAATTAGACGGTCGTTCTTAAAGATCGCCAGTGGCGCATAGTGTAGTGCGTCCGATTTTTGCATGAATTCTCAGTTCGGGTCTCCGGGTTCGAGTTCTGACACGGCCAAAACTTTTTTTTTTTTTAATTTTTAAATGCAATTAATTTGTTAGTAGATGATCCGAATAGGTTTTTTTTTAATGTTTTTCAATTTTAAAAGGGTGTTGGCAGAAATCTAAGCTGCAAAATAAAGAATCGCTGTAGTCAGATCTGTCTAAGGTGCTAAGTTTCCGTCAAGTTTGATATGTTCGGGAGACGCGGGTTCAACTCCCAGCGTGAGCAATTTTTCTAAAAATTGTTTTTTATTAGCAGACTGTATTCTATTTTCTATAAACACTAAATACCTTTTGACAAAGTAGTTTTGTCAAAAGCAGAGGCGATTGCAAAAATTTCTGATATCCCCCAAAAAAACCTCTTTACGCGGTAAAAGTCTAGTGACGAAAACATTTCCATGCCACAAAATTTCTGATATCCAATTTTGTGACGAAATATATTTAATTTTTTATATATGTTAATTTATTATATACTAGGGGGCTCCACCCCTGCTCGCTTCGCTCGCCAACCCCCGCTCGTTTATTATATATGCCAAAAAAAAAAAATTAATATACATACAAAGTAAAAAAAAAATTGGCATTCGGCACTTTGCGCAAAAAGCTTCAGCTTCCTTGCACCTAAAAAATAACTTTTTGCGCAGTGCCGAATGCCAATTTTTTTTTTACTTTGTATGTATATTAATTTTTTTTTTTGGCATATATAATAAACGAGCGGGGGTTGGCGAGCGAAGCGAGCAGGGGGCGGAGCCCCCTAGTATATAATAAATTAACATATATAAAAAATTAAATATATTTCGTCACAAAATTGGATATCAGAAATTTTGTGGCATGGAAATGTTTTCGTCACTAGACTTTTACCGCGTAAAGAGGTTTTTTTGGTAATATATACTATCACTATAAGAATTGTTTGCATCCAAATTTGTTTGAGCCCGAGGAAAAAAATTTAAAAAGTAGACTTTTACAAAATTCGAAATTTTCAATTCTCCTAACTCGAATCACCATTATCCAAAAGAAAAAACAAGAAATTCGAGTTATAGAAGTTCGCGTTACGGCAGTTCAACTGTATTCTAATATTTATGTATAATAAATATGAAAAATCAAACCAAATTGAATACGACATTTTTTTCCTTTGTTCAAACAATTTTTTGATGAACTGTAAGCGAGAATGTATTGCCTTTTTCCCGTACTAAGCCGCATTATAATTAATGTGTCCAATTTATGTAGGTAGACTGTCATTATAGTTTAATATAATGTGAATGCCTCTTATTTAGATATGATCTTATGTATGTACAAAGACTTTTTGGAAGCAATTTGGATATTAGTTGAGTTGGTCACCTGAAGAGGGCGTAAATAGGCCTCGAACTTAGAAACAATGTTTTATGACTTTCAAGGTCATCTGATATTGTTTTAATGAGATTTTCAAGGCAATTTTCCATCTACTAGTACAAAGTCTTAAATTGTTGCTATGTGTAAATAGTTAAGTTTCTTCTGATTCACACACGACTTGTTTGTGTGAGTAATTTCAAACCTAATCTCTGATTGGAATACCGCAATAGCTTTGAGCAGCTGCAGGAGCTTTAAAGAATTTGCAGAGTATAAATAAACAATATTGTTTATAATGCGCGTTTAAATTACAGTTGATATACACTTATACATACATACATTGGGAATTCTAAAATAAATATGTACATGTGTATGTACAAGCCCACAAGCGATCCACAGAGCGTTAGACAAACAAAAATGTAAAGAAATAAGCAAACACAAAAAAAAAGAGAGACAAACAAAAACTGAGCGCAGAGAGCGGCAAATAACTCTCCAAAAATTGTAGCGATCCGCAATGTAGTGTAACGAGTTTTATTAGAAAGTTTTGCCGGTTTCTAGAGTGCCACAAGTGAAGGGTACAACTAAACATGTTGCAAGTTACAATTTGATTCATAATATTCGACCATGCCACATCGACAACTCTTAATAAATGTCTGTATACAGTTGGGGCACACACACACACACAACAAACGCCGGCGAGCAAGCAAAGTGAAAAACAACGGCAAACACACGAATTCAAATGACGCTTTAGTGTCTCTCTTTATGGCAGTCTCTACTTTTGTGCACACACATGCATACAGACATACGCGTATGTACGCCTGCATAGACGTTTGTTTGTGTGCGTGCATAACTTTGCCCCCTCCGCAACACGCAGTTTGTTTGTTGTACTTTTGGCACTAACATGGCGGTTGCTCAGCCCGCGACTCGCGAGTGAGTGAGTTGGCGATATCGCGACGCCTATAAAAGTCGAACCTCTCTCCAGATGCCCAACAGTATTGCTTGATACTTGGTACAGTGCGCCGCGTCTTTACTACAATCCCAAATGTAAGTGCTTTTTGTGTATTCCATCATTTGTGTGTGTTTTGTGTATCCAAGAACTTGTAGAGCCAAAGAAAAAAAAAATGAACTCAAGTGTGCAGAAAACATAGAAAAGAAACAATTAGAGCAAAAGGAAAACAACTAATGACATCATTGCACAGGATTTCAAGATATAAAAAAGAGACAATAAGTGAACTTTGACTTGTGTTGTTGCCAGTGTTGCTATAGCAGCTTTTTTTCTAGTCAAATCTAGCTGAAATTAAAGTCATATTGTAGAAAAATTAATTATTTGTTTAAAACAAAAGTAGTTTAGTTTGTGTTTCAGCTATCTTTTTTTAAATAAAATTAGTTGAACTTTTGGAAAAGATATTGAACTTTTATTATAACAAATGTTAAACATAGAAAAATATCAGCTTTTTAAATATACACTTTTAAATTAATTCCTTTTCGACTTTTGCTAATTTAAAATTGTTTTATGTGCTTTTGTTATTGTAGTACTAAACATGGACTTCTACTATCTGCCCGGATCTGCG
The DNA here is from genome assembly GCA_037043435.1 of Drosophila suboccidentalis. Lineage (NCBI taxonomy): Eukaryota > Metazoa > Arthropoda > Insecta > Diptera > Drosophilidae > Drosophila > Drosophila suboccidentalis. Next base: position 438,098 of record JBAMBK010000678.1, on the reverse strand, counting down.
CCCTGCCGCTCCGTCATCATGGCTGCCAAGGCCGTTGGCGTTGATTTGAACAAGAAACTGTTGAATCTCCAGGCTGGCGAGCACCTGAAGCCCGAGTTTGTGAAGATCAATCCTCAGCACACCATTCCCACTCTGGTGGACAGTGGCTTCGCTCTGTGGGAATCGCGTGCTATTCTGGTCTATCTGGTGGAGAAGTACGGCAAGACCGACTCCCTGTACCCCAAGTGCCCCAAGAAGCGCGCCGTCATCAACCAGAGACTGTACTTCGATATGGGCACTCTGTATCAGAGCTTTGCCAACTACTACTATCCCCAGGTGTTCGCCAAGGCGCCCGCTGATCCCGAGGCCTTCAAGAAGATCGAGGTTGCCTTCGATTTCCTGAACACCTTCCTTGAGGGACAGGAGTACGCTGCCGGTGACTCTCTCACCATCGCCGACATCGCCCTGGTTGCCACCGTGTCCACCTTCGAGGTCGCTAAATTCGATTTCAGCAAGTACGCCAATGTGAACAAGTGGTACGAGAACGCCAAGAAGGTCACTCCCGGCTGGGAAGAGAACTGGGCCGGCTGCCTGGAGTTCAAGAAATACTTCGATTAAGCGATTATCCTTGTAAATTAATTTATTAATACTTATTCACAAAACGATTTGATATCGTCCAATTGTTGTGTGCTAATTTGCATTGAGCCAAAACTTGATGCAAATAATTCTCCTTAAAATAATAAAAAAGTATTCATTTTTATTGAATACGAGTAAAACAGTATTTCAAATTTTTTACTCTTTATTTGCTAATTGGTGGGTGTATTTAAGTTTTCAATGAATAAAAAAAACAAAAATACAAATAAATACCAATACGCTAAAAAAGACAAAAACAATATTGTTTTTTTCCATTCATTCAAAATGAAAGCTTTAAAATAAGCTAGATCTAGCATTAAATAAACTAACTCGGCAACACTGGTTTAGGCTTGTTCTGCTTATTGTAAACGAGTACAAGCCAATACAACAAATGTACATACAATTTCTGTCTGAAATACTTTATAACCTTTTTTTTTTGGTTCACATAAATTAAAACTAATTGGTGGGTGTATTAAATCGCCATTAGAACCGGTAATACAAAAGTATCCAAAGCTTTTAATTGCAGTTAACACAATTTTGTTGTGTGTGTAGACTTGTTCTAGTCACAGCTCACTCTCTGCCTCTCTTTTTTTTATTGATGAGAAAGAGTTGCTCTCATTACAATTGCCGGCTGCACATTATTCGCTTGCTGCCGAAAAGCTTTCGATAGTGCGCATAAAGCGAAAAATGGATACACAAATACATTTGCAAGTGCATACATATATACATATGTGAATAAGTTGGTGTAGAGTTTGTAAAATTGTAGAAATTGTTTGTTTATCATTTGAAATCCACAAAGCATCGCCACTTGCGTCAAATTGTGATACATTTGTGTTCTCTTTTAAAAGTTTACATTTCTATTGAGTGCACTTTAAAATATACAATTTGCGACTCTTTGGAAATTGAGCTGCTTCTCGTTAGTAAAAACAATTTGCCGGCAATTCTATTACAGCGCTCAATTGCATAAAGTCTACACAAACAAGAATTATTTTCTCAGTCAGTTGCCATAAGAGTGTGCTGTAAGTCGGAAGCTTTCCGTAGGCTATCGAAAAAGGTAAGCAAAATGTACAGTATGTCAAGTAATTGTGTTGACAACGAAATTCATATGTATTTAAATTTGTATTTCGCCTTCATTAAAAATTATCTAAACATCAACAGATCGTTCATCATGCTGGATTTCTATTATATGCTCTACTCGGCGCCTTGTCGCTCCATTCTGATGACCGCCAAAGCTTTGGGGATTGAGTTGAACAAAATTCAGGTGGATCTTGATGCTGGCGATCATTTGAAGCCGGAGTTTGTGAAGATCAATCCACAGCACACAATTCCCACCTTGGTCGATGGCGACTTTGTGCTGTGGGAATCTCGTGCGATTCTTCTTTATCTGGTGGAAAAGTACGGCACGGATGATTCTCTATATCCCAAGGATCCTAAGCAGAGAGCTTTAATCAATCATCGCCTGTTCTTCGACTTGGGAACACTCTATCAGAGCTATGTCTATTACTACTATCCCCAGTTGTTCGAGGAGGTCAAGAAACCAGCTGATCCTGAGAACCTGAAAAAGATTGATGCTGCTTTCAGTGCCTTCAACACATTGTTGCAAGATCATAACTATGCAGCTGGTGTCACGTTAACTGTTGCTGACTTTGCACTTTTGGCCACTGTTTCCACCTTTGAGGTAACTGGATTTGATTTTGGTAAATACACCAATGTCAGCAGCTGGTACGAGAAGGTCAAGAAGGAAATTCCCGGCTGGGATGAGAACTGGGAAGGCTGCTTGTTGTATAAGAAGCTGTACTTGTCACAACTTTAAAAACGGCTAAAAATATATATACCATTTCAATGGAAAGTAAAAACTCTCCTAGAAACATCAAATCATATATAAGATGTAATAATTACAGCTTTAAATTATTGTAATAAAATATATATAAAAGTACTTGACTTTCCAACTCAAACGATAGCTGAAATTAATTTACTACTTGTATAATAATAGAAAATATTGTTATCATATATTTAGTAACTTTGTCTCATTATCTTATCAATAGAGTCAACGACTTGATCTTATCGGTCTTGTGAAATACTGGGTCATTTCTAGTGTCTATAAGCAGTGGGGGGCATGACAAGCACATATTCGAATGATTATTTAATTTTATAACTCACACGACACACGAGTATATTCCATTATAGATTAACAACAAGATAATGACGATAATAACACTTAAAACAGAAACTGTTATGCTTTTCACTTCAAGCGCTTTTTTAATCAGACCGTTTTATAAAATCAAGAATATTGGTCTTACAACTTGTATTTTGTTTAGTAAGACTATTTGTCTTGATCATTTGGAATTGAAGAATTTTTGATTTGCATATTTTCGAAGAAAGAAAGAAAAATTTAATATTTCACTCACTAAACTTATAATGTTCTTGCCTTAACTTTTTAAAAAAATCTGTTAATTCGTCGTTTTCCAAACAAATTATAATGAATTTGGCTGTCAAAAATTGAATACACAAAGCACAACAATTTTGAAAAGACAGTTGAGTCTTATCGATGTGAGAAAAAATGTATTTGGCAGTTTTTAAACAATAAATATTTTGTTTTTATGAAATATTAGATATAATTCATTGCAAAATAAATATATCAGCAAGAAATAATAATTTTTATATCAAATTATTATTTGTTGCTGATATATTTATTTTGCAATGAATTAAAAATTAATATTTGTCAATTATGACTTAAAATTTTCCATCATTTTTGTTGAAACTCCCAAAAGATTCGATCAGTTGATTGTCGCTCTTTGTTAGAAAAACTGACCAAAGAAGAGACCCAAGAGTGAAGCAGCTAAATAATAGCATTGTTTTTTTTTTTATTATTATTTTCATTAGATTCATTCGACACCTGTTATGTCATCGAATGAAAGTGACTATCTCGAAATGAATGTGCTGTTGGGTGATCGTGTGTCTTTGTTTGTTTTATGAGTGTCAGCTTTTGATTATATTGAAATTATATATTTTTGAATATATACATATGAGATATGTACCTCGGCGACTGTAGCTGCCATGAACTTGTATTAACGACCCGGATCTGCGACCAGGTGACTGGAATTGAATTTGATAAGTATATTTTCATTTGAATTTGATAAGTTTCATCAGAATACTTGCTAGGCCTCAATTTAAGCCTGGGTATTTGAGGAATCTTACATTTCTTAAAAGACTTCTGATCAATGCGGTCATGAAAATATGAGAAATTTTTTTAAATTTAATTTTTTTTAGAATTTTAAAGTCAAAAAACTGTAAAGTTACTGGACAAAAAATTATCACTGCAAATTTTTATTCTTGTACTTTGCGCATTTGCTGTGTTGTTGTTGATTGCTTTTTTTTTATTAGGCTCATAAAATATATGTTTTTAAAGAGAGATTTTCGATTAATTGACAAGTTGTAGATACATATAATAAAGAAAGCTTGATTTATTATTGCACTTGATTCTTAGATGGTATTAATGGAGCTACAAACTAGAGATTGCACTTGGTTAACTTATTGCTGACTAAAACAAGGAGTTCGATTTGCTAAACTCGAGCGGACGTCGAAAGGATTGCTCGAGATTGTGGAGTCGCTGCTCCAGATCGTTCATCGAGTTGCGCAGGGCGTGGCCGCGTGGCCTCAAGGATATCTGCGGCGAGTGCTGCATGAGGTCGTCCTTGACGCCGGAGAACGAGTGACGAACGCAGGAGGAACGCTTCTCGAACTTGGTGTTCTGATAATGCGGATGATGTTGCAGCTGCTGTTGATGATGCTGATGCTGCCGATGCTCACAGCTGCCACTGCGACAATTGTGGGCCACCAGGGGCTCGTCGGTTTTGAGGGAGTCCTCATAGGTATCACTAGGAACAGATAAACAGAGAACTGTAGCTATAAACAGATGAAGTTGTATAATCATCATACCTGCTGTCAGTGTTGGGATGCTGACGCAGCTCCAGATGCGCCTTGGCATGTCGGGGACAGAGCAGCTCTCCAGGGTTGCCACCTCGCTTGGAGGTGCTGTGAAAGGAGTCTGGCGAGGTTTCATACAACTCCCGACTGCTCAGGAACTCCACACCCGAATCCTGGCCCGTGGAGTGCAGCGAGAACAAGGATGTTTCGTAATTGTTGCTGGGGGGAATTTCAATTAATTGATTAATATTAGATTTATAATGGATTAATAATTGATTATCTGTGGGAATTTTGAATTTCTCTTATGTTTCAGTAAATTAATTGAATGTTACTTTGATGTCGAAGTTTTATCACTTAAAATAGATTTGGAAAAAGAAATTCGAAAGAAAATGGGAAAAACTTGTGAGCAGAAAAATACGAAAAACAATATCGGAAAAAAAATTGGTATGTTAAGGCAAAACTTAGAAAAAAATAATGTCTAAAATACTTGATTTCCTACGGGGAAATTAGATTTAGAAACACAAATTGGAATGAAAAAAAACTAAAATACAGTCGAGCGTCCCAAACTCGAATCTCCATTATCCAAAGAAAAGGTTCGAGTTATGGAGATATTCGACTTAAAGAATTTAAAATAAAAAGAAATAAATATTTATATATTTATATTTATATATCTTATTAATAATGTCGGACACAAAGTTGGTATGTTAAGGTAAAATGTAGAAAAAAATCGAAGTCTTAAATACTTTATTCAAAATTGTTGGATTTCCAACTAGAAAACTTCCAGTAAGAAAATGTATATAGAGAGAAATTAAAATGGATATTTGACTTAGGAACCGAAATTGGAATGGAAAAAATTAGAATAATCCAAAATCAAATTAAAAATAAATAGAACAAAATATATTTATAAACATTATAAATAATATCGGATAAAAAATTGTTATGTTTGGGCAAAATTTAAAAAAAAATGTAGGTCTAAAATACTTTGAAATACTTCCAGTAAAAAAATGTATAAAAGGAGAAATTAAAATTAAAATTTGATTTAAGAACTGAAATTGGAATGGAAAAAAAAAAGAATAATCCAAAATTAAATTAAAAATAAATATATTTATAAATATTATAAATAAATACTACATTCAACAGGAGTTAGAAAAATGCTAATTTTTTCGAAAATTAAAAGTTCAGATGTTTTCAAATTTTTGTACTATTTTCATTTCTGATTTGAGTTTCCTAGTTTTGCAGCCTTTCTTGTTCATCCACATTAATTAGTTTTCTTTAAATATATTCCTAGTTTGTTTTTATGTATTTCAAACTATTCAGTGCTACAGTGTTACTTACAGATTGTTGACGGGCTGACAGGAGTTGTACTTGAGCACAAATGGAGCATCGACTGCGGAGGCAGCAGCTGCCGCCGCCTTGGCAATGGACTTGGGCAGGGGCACATCAATGTATTCTCTCTGCTGCTGACTAGGATGAGAACTAAGTGTATAGAGAATTGAGAATGTTAACCAGTTTGTTCAGCACTTACTCGTTGAGGTATTGATGATGCTGCTGCTGTGTTACCAACGCCTGTTGCTGGTGGTGATGATGCAACTGTTGTTCCAGTTTCTCGGTTGCTGTTGCCGTCGATTGTGTCTGGGCCGAGGAGCACACAGATTCTGGCATGAAAGCACTAGTCGGCCTCTGACTGATGTTGTTGTTCTGGTTGTTGTGGTTGTTGAAGTTGCTCTTTTTGCTGCTGCTTCCCTTGCTGCAGCGCTGCGTGTGTCGCTGCTGACGCTGGCGTCGCTGCTGCGATCGGGACTGATTAATCCCGGCTATGGTATAAGTCAGTCCGGCCTCCGAGGCGGCAAAGTCGCGTTGTGACCAGAGTTGTCTGTAAGCAAAGAAAACAGAGACACTTTGAGTGGCATTCACATTCACATTTGTCATCATCTCCTCATTTGAGATGCAGTACAGTGGGACAAATAGACATTTTCTTTAACATTTATTTTAAATTTTTGTAATTGAATTACACCATTTATTTTTTAATTTTTTTTGAGTAACTAGACTTCATTAACCTTATCCATAGCAGTAAATTTTTTAAAATTTCATTTAAAAAATAAATAATTTTGTTTTAAAACTTGAATTTTTGTTCCTTTATCACAATGATCTGCTTTCAATTCTTAATATAAAACCCTCGCAATTTGAATATGACTCTAAATAACATACAGAAATGTTTAAATATGTAATTTTCGTTTAAAAAATATTATTAAAAAAAAAAAAATTTTATGAACATGGATTTTTTCTATTTCTATATGTCAATGAGATTAAACATCTGCTTTTACTTCCTAATATACTTGGTGTCCTCACAACCTGTAAATGACTCTGTATAACATTTAAAATGTTTTATTTTGTTAAAATTTATAAAGCAAATTCAAAAACATTTTAAAAAATTGCAAATGCATAAAAATATTTAGTAAAATTCAGAAAAACAATATTTTTGTTACTTTCGAGGATATAAGTTTTTATAAGTTAGGCTGGCTATTTGTCCCACTGTGCACAGTTGTCGCCAGAGCTGAAGCTACGCTTAATTGCCAGCTTATTTGGCTGATCTTCTACTTGTTGTGTTTGTTGTTGTTGTTGTTTTTGTTGTTTTTGCTGCTAATGGTATTTTTTACAGTTAGAATTTTATGTGACAGGTGGGGAGCAAAAAGTGCGACAGATATGTATGCATGTATTTCTGGCCAAGAGGCAACCGACCAACAACAACAGCAATAACAACAACAACAAGAACAACAGTTAAAGTGTGTGACTTAATGATTTATTAGATGGCCTTAGTAAGTAATTATGTAAGTAAGTGAGTAAGTATCTATATGTGTGTGTCTATGTATCTGTTGCTTAACATCAATGCATCCATGAGCTACTTTAAAGTGAGCTCGTTTCGCAGTCTTTAAGTTGCAGTTCTCTATCCTTTCTCTCTCTCTCTCTCTCTCGCTCTTTGTCTCTTTCTTTCTTTACCGTTTTTGGCGCAGACAGAGATAGCAGCAGGCGGCAATGGCAGCTCCCAAACTGATCAGCGCCAGGAGCACCAAAGTCACATATTCCAGTCCCCCCATGAAGTGGGAGACAGAGGCGTGCGTCGGACGGGGGGCTTCTCCGAACTCGGCCAACTCGATGATCCGTGGCATTGTCTTGGCTCCATCCAAATGCTGCAACTGCTGCTGCTGCAACTGCAACGCGTCCAGCTGCAGTCCAGCCAGGGATCTGCAAGAGAGTAGAGTATAGAGATACATGCATCAACGACTCATCCGACAGTTTGAGTTCATCGGAGGGGGATCTATGCTTACTCTTGTAACTGCTCCATCTCGACAATGGCATTGGTATGTGGATCAACTGCGTAGATGTAGGCGTTGGTGCTGTCAGGGAGAAAAGAGGCAGAAAATGAGGAGGATAAATTGAATACGATAATTGGATAAGCCCAAAATTGCCTCTCATTCAATATAGGAGAAGCTCAAAATTCATTGTAAACATTTATGGATCGGAATAACAAAGCAAAAATAAGAATATACCAGAAATTAAATCTTAAATAAAACTTTATAATTAAACTATAAAGTGAGTTTAAAGTTAATCGAAGAAAGTTTAGAACTTTTGCAATTTTTTGTTCTTTTTTATCGATTTAGGAAAAAATGTTTAACGGGAAAACCACATAAATTTTAAACTAGGAAAGGTGATTCTAATTTTTAGGGAGTCTCTCAACCCATTGCAAATTTTTTGGATCGGAAATACTCTTAAGGGCTGCTTTTGAGTGATCCTTAAGGTCGCATGTTTCTCTATAGACTTAAAGCCCGTTCCCACGAGCACTTTTCACTTTTGCCATTCACATAATTCGCATCGGTTGTCAAACAAAAATACCATCGGTTTTTGTTCTCACAGAACCTGGTCACACTCTGAAAAGTTTCATACCGACACAAAATATAACACGTCCTACATATTTCCATCGGTGAGCACCGGTGAAAGGCCGACGCTTTCTAAATTCTGACTGTTCGCACGACACCGACAGTTTTTTGACAAAAAGTGTCGGTGTAAACACGTTCGTGTGAAAGCAACCTTAGGAAAAATCCATCACCCCAGCAGGATGTTGATGAAAAGTGAGTCTGAAGTGGATGAAAGTAAATTCAGCACTTATGGGCCCTTAGGTCCTTCTCTAATGTCTTAGAACCCATTAGCCCATTGAGATAAATCGTTAGCAAATACATAAAGATTAGAAAAAAAGTGAGTTTAAAGTGGATTTGAACACTTACGCGACTTCGAGCCCTCCTGAGTTCGGTTCCAGCAGACGGACACGCACATCCTTGCCAATTGCCGAGCTCAGGGCCTCCATGAGGCTGTCGATGCGACGCTCGACGTCCACGGGCTTGCCGGCGACAACAAGACGCACCTGCTTGGACTCATCAATGATGTAGACAAAGACATTGACGATGCCGCTGCGTCCGTCGTCGGCACCGATGCGGTCGGTGGCCTTCACATCGAAGCCATAGATGCGCTCGTCGCGGGGAAGATCCCCCAAAAGACGAATATTCCCAGTGTGTTCATCGATGCCGAAGAGTTTGGTGGGTTCGTTGAGCAGACGATAGCGTATCTCGGCATTGAGACCCTCGTCGGCATCCGTGGCAGTCACTCGGGTCACGTGGTAACCGAAGGTGGCACTCCGAGGAAGCACGGCGACAATGGGTTGACCATTGCCCTGGAACTTGGGCGAGTTGTCGTTCTCATCGGCGATGCGAACGAGGATCCTGCACTCACTCGGCGAGAGACCTTCGACCCTTTCATCCACCACGGGGTAGGTGACCCTGGCGTAGTTCCTGGCCTCTCGACTCAAACGATCGGCACGAACCCTCAGCTGATAGCGGGAGATGTGCTCCCTATCGAAGGGTTTAAGCGCGTACAACAACATATTCTTGGCATCGTACTCAAAGGGAGGATGTGCATCCGACTCATCCAGTCCCTCCTCCAGCCAGAGAGACCAGCGATAGTTTTCGGCATTCAAGCCCGCCGACAAATTCAGACGCATCACCTCAATGGGCGCCTCGTTGTTCTCCGTGAGCTGAACATCATAGTACGAGTGCTGGAAGACCGTCACATTGATGGGAATCTCCGGTTTGGGAGGTGGCGTCGGTTCAGTGACCGCTTGACCCTGGAGATTGATCAACACCACGGCGGTGGCTGAGAGCGCTGGACTCCCCAGATCGGAGGCAATCACCGAGACATTCAAGTGCTCATAGTCATTGTATCCTCGAATGTTGGACACCGTGGTTATGGTACCATCTCGGGAGTCTATCTGAAAGACGGGTGCATGCAGTTCCTGATGCAGAATAGAGTACAGGACGAGTCCATTGCCATTGCCCACGTAATCCTTGTCAATCGCATTCACTTGCTTCACAAACATCCCGGGGAGGGTGCTCCTGTCCAGATAGGCCTTGTAGACCGGCACCATCATGGTGCGATCGGGCAGATCGGCTATGTACTTGACCGCCTTGGTCAGGTCGTCGTAGCCAATGAACTCGGGTCGATTGTCGTTGATGTCCAGGACATTCACCTCCACATCCACGCTGCTCGACAAGCGCTGCAGTGGCTCGGCATTATCGCTAGCGATCACCTGGAAGTAGCGATCGCAAATTAGAAGTATACTTTTGGAAAAAAGTGACCTGGGAATCGAAACCTGGGAATCAAGCCTACCTGGAAGTTGTACTTGGCCCTCAGCTCCCGATCGAGCTGCCCGTTGATCTTCAGCACTCCCGAGGCGGGTTTCACAGTAAAAGGCAGCTCGGGATCATTCAGTGTATAGGTAATGTTCGCATTCTCGCCGTAGTCCATGTCGATGGCCAGCACTTGACCCAGGACACTGTCCTTGTAGTCTCCCTCGGCGGTGTCGAAGCTGTACCAGGACTTTTTGAAAGCAGGCACATGATTATTCACATCGATGACCGTGAAACGCATGCAGGTTGTGTCCTTGAGGCCATCAATGTCCGTGACACTCAGATTAAGCCAGATCTCAATGTTGGCAGCCAAAGGATAATTGACAGTGAGTTCACCACTCAGTTTATCGATGGCAAAGTGTCGCACTGTCTGTAGTTTTATCATGGGCATTCCCGGAGTACGTTCCACCTGCTCGCCTTGGATTTCGTAATGGAGCTGGGCATTCTTGCCGAAATCCTCGTCGCTGGCACTGAGTTGGAGCAGCTTGGAGCCCACCGGAGTGTCCTCATATACGGCAAACAGGGGACACTTTGAATTTGTGGCCCTGGCAATGCGACGTCGCGATTTGGCGCGTCCCACGACTCCCAGACCGACGCCCGATCCCACTCCCGATCCCATTCCCGATCCCGACTTGTCCCTGTCCATGTGCAGACGTGGCGAGCCGGGAATGTGATATGGAGGAGGAGCCAACATCATGCTAGCTGCGGCCGCGGGAGGCAGAAACATTCCATTCGAGCTCTCCACAAAGTAAATCTCCATATCCGTATTATATTCGCGTATCTCCAGTCGAGAGTCCTTAAAGACCGAAATACGCTCAAAAATCGGACCATTATCGTTGACATCCGCTACGAGGATGGTGAGATGGGCATAACCCGTTAGACCTCCGCTATCCACAGCCACAATCTTCATATTGTAGAGCTGTTGCTTCTCCCGATCCAAGCCACGTTTGCCAATGTAACTGATGCGGAAATAAGGCCCCGTGCTCAGCTTAAAATTGGACTGCATAAAACTGTTGTGTAGTTCCTGATACTTGAACTCATCGTTCCACTGATCGGTCAGATTGAAGATGTTGAATGCGCCCGTTGAGGAAGATAACTTGTGCTGGCTTCCATTGCCCACAGAGCTGGCATTGATGAATTCAATGCTGAACTGATCACTGAAGTCGCCTTGGAGCTGAACTCTGAACTCGGAATTGATGCCCTCATCCGCATCGTTGATCTGTATGGCCTGATTCGTCGAGAGTTCTGTGCCCACAGCGCAATTCTCGTTGATCAAACCCACGTAGGTGAGTGCATTGAATTTCGGTGCATTGTCATTGACATCGTCCACCTTAATGTTCACCTGATAAATCCCCGCTCCGCTCACCAAACCCGTGCTGTACTCCACTATGACCGTCAGTTCATAGCTGGATTGTTGCTCCCGATCGAGTCCAGTTAGTGTCAAAAGTGTGCCGTCTTCAGTGATCGTGATCTTGTTGATCACCTCCTGCTGATTGGCTATAATGTAGCGCAGTTTCAGATTCGTGTCCCCGGCCAGACGTCGGGGAAGTCTTCGCTTCGCCTTCGAGTTGCGACTGCGATTCCGACTGCGAAAGCGACTTCCCATGGTGAGATTACCACTCGAATTTGTACTCCCCACGGCTGTGGTGAGTTCCCGAAATGTGCCCAGCTCGTTGGTGGCCACGTTGAGGGCATTCTTGTAGAGCAGCTGCCCAATAATGCCGCCCACAAGATTCTCCTCCACATGGAAATTGATTATGTTCATGTTGATCTCCCTGCAAAGGAAATGAAAACAAGAATTGTTTAGCTTAAAAAAAGAAAATTTAAGGCAAAAAATATAAAAAGTGAAAATTTAAATTCAAAATCATAGAATAGCTTTTATGTTCAAGTTTTTTAACTGAAGGAAGAACTTTTTAAACTGAATTGAAATTGATTTTTAATTTTTCAATGTATTTCAAACATAATAAAACTTATAACAAGCGGGAAAGGCTATAGTCGAGCCTTTAGGATACCCGTTACTTATTTAAATAAATTTAAAATATTGTTTATTGCATGCTTTTAGGCACTTACATTGCCTGAAACTTAAATCAGCCATTACCACCTTTTTATTTGTCTGATCTAGTTACGATTAAGTAGGTTTATAGGTAATAATAGCTATTTGTCTGATCTTGCTACGATTAAGTAGGTTTATAGGTAATAATAGCAGTTAACGTTAATTATTAAAAAAAAATCCTAATACAGTTGAAATTCCATTACTCGAACTTCTATAAGTCGAATTTCTCTCTAACTAATCTAAACAAAATTTGATAATCTTCAGAAAATGAACTCTATAAGTCGAATATCTCCATAACTCGAGCCTTTTCTTTGGATAATGGTAATTCGAGTTAGGGAAGTTCGACTGTATCTTGAAAACTGTGCGTGAATGCTGATCCAGAATAAATATACTTTATAGGGTAGGAGATGCTTCCTTCTCCCTGTTATGTTACACACATTGCAACGAATACAATATACCCTTTTACTTATGTTTTAAGTAACGGGTATAATAAAGTCAAATAATATAAAGTGAAAGTTCATATTTCAATTTTAGTTTCAAAATCATAGCTTATATGTTTAACTTTTTTAAATTAAATTGAAAGTTTTACTTAATTTTTCAATGTATGTCAAACATAATAAAATGTAAAACAAAAGTGTATTCTGTTTTCGGGATAGCTATTTCAAAATTAGTATAGTTTCAAGTTTCAAGTTTCCTTTTTTAGACTCATAACTCTTATTAGCGATCCCTGCTGGTTAACTTAAGACTTACTCGATGACAGGTCGCAGTGGCACCTTCTCTGGCTCCGGTTTGTTGACAATGTGAATGGTCAGGTTCGTGATTAAAACTCCCTCATCGCTTAACTCTGTAGAAGCGACTGTTGTCAATGGCGGTGAACTTCGCGACGCGATCAGTGGCTGGGAGGAGTTTGCAAATAACTAAAAGAATGGAATACAAATCAGTTCACCTTTGTCAACTCCATTTTCAACCTCTACTCACATAGTTGGCAACCGCTTCAAAGTTGTAGATCTGTCGCTTGAACTCGACCAACTCTCGGATGACTGTAATGATGCCCGATCTCTCCTCGATCGCGAAGGGAACACCCTCGGAGTATGTGTGCAAAAGATCGTACATGATCTCGTCCTCCCCATCGTAGATCAATGTGGTGCGCACTTGACCCACCGATGTGCCCAGCGGTGTATTGGCACCCACCCAAAATTCATAGGGTGCACCCACAAAATCAATGGCCTGATCATCAATTGTGGCATACACTTCAATGGTGATCACGGCCAAGGAAAATCGACGCTCTGAGGGATTCAAGGGCTGATCGCTGGCTTCCACAAAGACTGCGATGCGGCCACGTCGAAGGGGACCAGCCACGAAGATCGTTCCGTTCTTACTATCCAATCGAAAGGGTATATAACCACTACCTTTAGGTCTCTGTAGTTCGTAGAGCAACTGCCCGTTGGGACCCTCATCGGGATCGTGGGCAGCTACCCGACCGATCTTCGAGCCCACAGCCGCTGTTATGGGCACCTTAAACTCATAGAGATTACCGTGATCGAACTTGGGATTATTGTCGTTGCTGTCCAGCAATGTGATCTCCACTTCAACCATACTGGGACCCGGTTTCTTCAGATGCTTATCGTCCAGGTAGGAGGGATTCCGTTCCAGTGCCTCCACTTTCAGCTGAATGGATCTACGTTGCTCCCGATCGAGTAGTCGATCATCGCGCACTGTAATCCAACCTGTTCTTGAGTCTATGCGAAATGCACCTGCCGCTGTCTTGTTTTCCACGAGATTGTACAGAAACTCCGAGTTTTCGCCCTGATCGCGATCGATCGCATTCACCTGGAGAACACTAAATCCCGTCGGAAGATTCTCCACAATCGAAATGTTGTAGAAATCGGCCTCAAACTCTGGCACATTATCATTCAAATCGAGCACCTCCACTTCAATCCTAAAAAATAAATATAATAAAATTTGAAAAATATAATAATAACTATTAGTTATTTGTTTTTTATGTTAATATTATAAAATTATGATTTTTGATTAAAAATTATTTATAAAAAAAAATTAAATGGACAAAAAAATTTCAAAAAATTTTGCTAATAATACCAACAAATATTTTTTTGTATTTTTGGTTGATTTTTTGTTAGATATTTTCTGATATTTCTTGATATTTATAAAATTTTTGACATTTTTGGTATGCCCATTAAGATTTTTAATAAAAAAATTGAGATTCAAAATTAAGTAAACATGGGAACAATAAATATTTTTTGGTATTGTTTTAAAGTTTTGTAGAAATTATAAAAGCTGAAAGACAGCTTTAGTTTTTGAGTTTCTTCAAATAAAATAAAAATGTTAATTTGATTAGTAAATAAAATCTTTTTGATATTAGATCAGAATTAAAAGTTAGCATAAGTCTTAGGGAACTCACCGTGCCAGCGCCTTCTTCAGGGGATTATCCTTTTGTCTTGCCTCCAGTTGGACGACAAGTGTATTGCCCGGCAGACTCTCCTCCTCCAGGTCAATCTCCTTCTGCAGATACATGACCCCGTTGTGGGGATTCACCCGAAACAGTTGACGCTCATTGCCCGAGATGATGTCGTAGACGAGCGTCGCATTTAGAGAGTCCTGATCGAAGGCCATTATCGGCGGGGCAAAGTAGAGGGGAATGCGAATGGCCGCACCTGTCATCGGATAGAACTCATTGATCTTCGTCCTGTAGACGCCCTCAGTGAACTTGGGCGGCAGATCATCCACATCCCGTACATTGATTGTGATCGTAGTGTTCGCTTGGTTAGCTGGAGTTCCACGATCCCACACAAAGATCGGCAGCTTAAACTGTCGAATGCCATTATCAAAGTCCAGTTCTCGCTTCAGGATGAGCAAAGGTCTGTGCGGACTTTTCAGGGCAAAGTACGGTCTGCCATCGGCCGAGAGTTGCTCCGGAACCGTTGACATGCTGAAATGTACCTCCGAATTGGGCGTATTGGGCTTATCCCTATCGAAGGCCTGTACACCGGCAAAGATGATGCTGTCCACCGATGTATTCTCATCGACATCCACGACGTAGGGCACGTTGAGAAACTCGGGTGCATTGTCGTTGACGTCCTCGATGTAGACCGTGATCGACAGGTAGCTACCCTACAAAACAGGAATTGGGCATAAAAGTGAAATTTATTTGTGTATTAACCAGGGATCGCAAATAAAAGTTATGAGCAACTGGATAAGCATTTATTTTAAATTTTTATTTTAAAAAAATCACAGTATAAAAGATATTTTTTCAATAAAAATTATTTCCAATTTTTATTATAAAAATTGAAACTTTATTTTTATTGTGTAATGTTTTAATTTAAATCGAAAAATAAGAGTTATCTTCTTTTTTTTTTATTAAAATAATAAAAATTATATTAAATTTTGAAAAATGTATTTTGTAAAGTTTTTCGATTTTCAGAATTTTTTTTTTTTTTATTTGTTTTCTAAATTATAAAACTTGAAAATAAAAAATATTCTATGATGTTTTTTATGCAACACTTAAAATTCTACAATTCTTTCTAAATTTCTTGAATATGTTAAAACTGAAAATACCAAAAATAGTAAAATATATTTCAGGATAAGAGATATCTTTAAATGTTTTTGATAAAAATCAACAAATAACTTTTATTTAATAATTTATATTTTAAAAATAATATTCGTTACGGTCAATGGTGATAACAATTTAAATCACATATAAAAATATTGAAAATTATTAAAAATTATTGTAAAATGTATTTTGTTTAATTTTTCGATTTTCAGATTATTTTTTTAATTTATTTTCTAAATTATAATACTTAAAAATACAAAATATTCTATGATTTTTTATGCAAAACTTAAAATTCTATAATTCTTTCTAAATTTCATGAATATGTTAAAATTGAAAATACCAAAAATAGTAAAATATATTTAATGATTTTTGTATTCTTTCAGATTTGTATATTCTAGCTTACTTTTTTGAAACTCATTACAATCTCTTCTAGCTGTTGGCCCTATTGGGAACTTACCTCTTCCAGTTTTTCATGTTTGCCCGCGCAGAGAATGCGAAACTTGAGCAGATTTCTGGGCACATCGCGATCGACTAGACGCTCCAGGGAACGTGCCAGGGTTACCACCAAGGTGGTTGCATTGTGCTCGGTTAGATTAAAGTACTTGTGATCTCCACTGGCATCGGAGCCTTTGAGGGCCACGCTGGAACGGGGATAGGCCTGTAGACGTAGGATTTCCTTGCCAACTTGGGCATCTTCGCGTAGACGAATGAAGCGAACACCTTCGCTCTCAGACGCGACGCCATCTAGCGAGTGAAAGGCGCAGCCGGCAGAGGTCGCTAAAGTGTGCAGGGGAAATTTAAATATCAGATTATCAATTTATTGCAGGATGTTGAAAAAACTAAAAACACACTAGGAATACCAAACTTGGGAAATCAAACTTAACAAAACACTAAATTGGAATTGGAAGTTGTAATTTTTAAGTTAGAATAGGAAACAAAATTAAAAAATAATTTGACTTTTCGAAAAAGGTGTTTAATAATCGATAATATCGCAGGCAGTCGAAGCAGAGAAAAGCAAAAATATTACGACTGTTGCTACTTCGACTGCAGTTTTTTAAACACTAATCGATATCTTGGGGACATTTTTTTGAATTTGGAGAACAAATCATTATCGAAATGACATTTTGGGTCAGTTAAATTAGCTAAATTATCAAACTTGCTGTTGTTGTTATCGATTAAACATTAAAACTTGATAATTTGAATTTTGTATTTACGAAAATGACACTGGGGGACACTTTGTTTAAATATTGTTATCTTGAGGCATAAAATGGTTGACACAAAATGAATGAAACTTTAGAGAATTTATTGAAATAGAAGATCAAGCCATGATCGAAATGAGAATAGCCTTGAAAATCCGATCAGTTTTGGACAAGCTATGCAAGTTTGAAGTTGGTCTGTTTTAAATTAACCGAAAGGCATAGATTTAAAAGCTTTTAAAATTTTAAAAATGTTTCAAATATATATTTTTATATATAATATGTTTTCCAGAAAAGTATAGACTTTCATACTATTGAATATAATCAAAAGAAATGACCGCTTAGGTCGAATTATGTACCGATCAAAAGATACAAATTTTAAATTTTTTATATTAAAATCCATAAGTTTTTAGTTATATTTTGCAAATCTTACATTGTTTTCCCACAATGTATTCTAAGTTTATTCTGTGTTTGCTTTTGTTATTCTTGCAAAAATGTTCGGAATTATCATAGGGCACCTTACAATTAGATACGCCCAAAAAAAAAGAGAAAAACGTTGACAAATTATGTTTCTGCCATTTTTGGTTGGCATGCTAATTGCGCTGTGGGCTGAGAACCAAAAACGGAAACTGAAAACAACAATTGGATGTCGCTTCATAAGGCAACGTGCGAAGCGCAGCGAATTGTTGTGGCAATTGTTTGTTGAGGAACTTGCCACTTGCCACTTGCAGTTGGAAATTGGTAGTTGGAAGTTGGTAGTTGCAGCTAGCCAGCAAAACTTTCTACGTTTGTCGCGTGGCTGCCACATGAAACTTGAAACTGGAGGCGCCTCAAATGCTGCGCTTTTCCTTTAACGAAGTTGCAACACTCGAGCTGAATTATTTCTGCGTTTCGGTTCCCACCCTCATGACATAATTAACTATCTTAGTTTTTCCAGTGTATTTGCAAGCTGTCAGCGCTGCAACCAAATCAGCTCCAAAGTGACAAGCAACCACACAAAAGAGACTTTGTCCCATCGTCTCTTGTTTCTAGTCTCTTGTCTCTTGACTGACTGACTTACTGCCTCACTAGAGTTTCAAACTGACTTTCTGACATTTTTTCAGTTTTTCTTTTTTTGGAGCATCTAGTACACGCCGTGAAACTATCATTTGAAGATTTGTCTTTTGTCATTGTTGTTGTTATTGTATTATTATTGTTGGAGTGAAATCTTCACAGTCTTAGGCACAGTATTTTTCTTGGGCTTTACGTGTTTATTGTTAGTCTTATTTCATTATTATTTTGTTGTTGTTTTTGTTGCTTTAGTCTTTTAGTTTAGTTTATTGCAATCAGAGTTGCAATTTCTATTTACTTGCAGTTTCTAGCTCGTCGCGGTGTGAACTCTGAAAAATACAAGTACTCGTATTTGTATTTGTATCTCAGTCTCAGTCTCAGTCCCATTCAGAGCTTCTATCGCAACTTGATTTTAATGTGCCGGAAATACGGATTTGAGGATGAGCAAAGCAGGGGAGAATTGTTTTTAGACTCATGTTTGTGAGTTGAAGCGAGAATAATTATGCATTTTTATAAATTCATTTGAGATTAGAGTTTGGGAGGGGAATATATAGAATGTGTTGATATATATAGTCTAGTAACTAGATAAGAATCAAAAATAATCCGACTACTTAAAAAGATATTTTTTCGATTATTTCTGACTATTTTTGAATAATTGATCTGATTTTTTGTAATCGTTATCATTAAATAATCACAAATTTTTCAACTGTCACTGCGATTATTTCCAAAAATATTTTAACTGTTTCTTATAATCTAGTAATTATGATCGAAATTTGACAGGTATGGTATAGTTATGTTTTCAAAATATTTTTGAATTTAAATTTTCTGAGTCTTTATATCAAATTAAAATAATTTTAAATTTTTTTGTTTTTTAGAAAATCATAGATTTGAAAGCTTTGAAAAATAATCAAATGTTATGTAAGTGTTCTTAAAATGTTTCAAATATATATTTTTATATGTTTTCTAGAAAAGTATAGACATTCATGCTTTTCAATATAATCAAAAGATATGTGAGTACTCCTCAGATATTTGAAATATGTATTTATATACTTATATTTTCGAAGTTACAATCCGTTACAATCAGCTCAGTCCATTTATTCAATTTTCATTTTGTAGTTAAATATTGGTAAACTCGCCTGATAATATATTTTATTAATATATATTAGAATCAGAAATAAATGAACGGGAGGAAATGGGATTTTTTTGTTCAACTATTATTTGCCAAAAATAGAAAACCAAAATAAAAAATAATTTGACTTTTCGATAAAGATGTTTATTAATCGATATCTTGAAGAAAATTAAACAAAATTAATTAAATATGAATGCAGACTGAACTTGGAGGCCAAATCATTATCGAAATGTCATTTTGGGTCAGTTTTGACAACATTTTCAAACTTGCTGTATTTGAAAAGTCGATAAAACATTAAAACTTGATAATTAGAATATTTAATTTTTGAAAATGACACTTTGTTTAAATATTGTCATCTTGAGACAAAAAAATATTTACACAAAATTAATTAAACTTTCACCAGTTTATTGAATTAAAAGTTCGATAAATGATCGAAGTGAGAATCCGCTTGAAAATCCGATCAGTTTTGGACAAGCTATGAAAGTTTCAAATTGATCTGATTTTCATTTACCAAATTTTTTTTTATTTGAATCTTTTAGTTTTCAGTTTTATTTTGTTATTATTTCTTATTTCTTACAATGTATTCTTAGTTTATTCTGTATTGCTTTTGAGACCCTTGCAAAAATATTATTATTATTTTTTTTTTCAAATTAATTAAACGCTGAATTTTTATGTTTATTTTGCTTCGAATTTTTTCATATATTAACTTTCGATTGGAATTTGCTACAAACAACAGCAATTATTGGTTATATTTTGTTTGACAGAATACTTTTGCTTTTATTTATAGGCACTGAAAATCCATTCAAAGTGATTCGATCAATAAAATGTTTACTAGTTTTCTTGTAGGATTTATTAATCAAACGCGCTTCAAGTTTAACTCATTTTCCATGATTAAATTGAGTTTGATTTAATGATTTATAATTGCAATGCTTTACACATTTATGTCAAGCAATCGCCACAGAGTTATGAGTACAAACACATAATGAGTTTCAGTTCAGTTTGCCGGCACTTTTGTGTGGAGTGTAGATAAAGGGGGGAAATTGAGGGGATTAGGGGTTACACTTAAGCATTAGGTTCAAGCGGTCAGCATTTTAATTATTCCGAGTAAGACACAAGCACAGAGAAATTAACATTTAATTAGAACATTGCGGCATTCTTTTAACAAGCAGAAGAAGTCGTAATTCCTGTTCTTCATGACAACTTTAAAAGTTGGGCGACTTGTGATTTTTATTTTATTTCAGTTTTCCCGACATTCCCAGATGCGTAAGGTGGCCAGGAGTTGGGAGTTGTTTGCGTAAGTAAATGGGCCAACAAGTTTTTCGGCATTGCCGTAAAAGGAAACGCCGTCAATCCACAGTGGGCGACGTATGTGTGCCAACAGTTGCATCAATAGCAGTTGGCACACTTCCTTTGAACACACTGACAGACACATATGTAAATGCAGCAGCGATTATAGCCAAATTGGGGTTATTTAACGGTTCACCAATTGCCACCACAACGAGATAAACAAGTTGGCCAATGCATTTAACAAAACAACAACAGCAACAACAAAGCCAGACAAAAGACATCACAACACTTTGAGAGACGTCAACGTTGCAGTTGACAAATCGACACAATTGGACAACTCTCTAATACACGCACACTAACAAGGCTATAACGACATTTGGTCAACAACAACTTGGTCAACTTGCCTTGCACTATGCCCGTTTCAGCCCACACGGAAATCATGAAGCAAATGCAGTAAACATTAAGTATACGCAATGTATTTCGTTGCATTTTCAAATCCTTTTCAATTTGGTTCGTTTGATATAAATATATTTATGTTATTCAAATGTTATTCAAAGCATTCATCGCACTCACATCGCGACCGAACAACCGACGACCGAACAACCGAACAACCGACAACGCAAACAACTCAACAACAACTGAATGATGTTGCCGTGCTGCAAACTCAACTTGGCCAAGCTTAGACCTAGGCGAGCATCTGATGGGACTAGTTTGCTAGTTGCTCCAACTTGCAGCAGCGGCAGCAACAAGTGGCAACAACAAGTGGCAGCAATTGTTGGGTGTGTGTGTTGTGGGAGAAACGGGAAATGGCAAGTGGCAAGTGGCAAGTGGCAAGAGTCTGGAGTTGCAGTCTGGGTCAAACAATTCGTGGCTATCCTCGTTTTTTTCGGAGGCTGTTTACAAACAAACACAAAATAAACAAAAATAATCTTGATATAAAAGAAAGCAAAACTAGAAGACTTAACTAAAAAGAAAGATTTAATAAAAATAAAATAAAAAAAGAAAAGAGTGCAAAAAAGTGAGTAAATGGATTGGAACCTTTTGGAATTTCAGTTTCCAAAATTAACAAGGTGGAAATTTTAAAAAAGGACATTAGTTACAAAAGAGCAATTATAATATAAATTATTTTTTTAATTATTTATTTAACATCTTATTACTACAAGTTTTGAAGAATCTATGATTATGGCACTAGTTACATTTAATGCTACACACGATTGAAATTACAATTATTCTTAAGTAACTTATAATTTTTGTTACAAAATTTGATTTCAATAATAAATACAATTTTGAAATACAGTTTTTAATATAAATGATTGAGATTTATATTTATACATATATGATTTTGTAGGTGCTAGAAAAGTTTGCTTTTAAAAATGGGCGCACTTCCAATTATTTTAAAGTCATGTGGAATATTGTATATATATTATTAATAATAATATTAACTACAATACAAATAAATCAAAGCATCCCATGATTCCATAGGCAATTTATTATTTAAAAGATTTAATACATTTTAATGAATGATATTAAATTTATACATGATTTTATATTTTATTTAATGATATTTTTATTTATTATAATTAATACGTTTTTTGCAGCTTGAAATACATTTTAAACACAATTTATTATTACTTCAAAGATAAATACATACATATGTTAAGAAAATGAAATCTCTGACCAAAATTCGAGTGATTTATGGAAAACACTTGATCAAATTTTATTTAAAAAACAAAATGTTATTTATACAGGTGTGCTACAGAAATCTCATTCACTTGAATTTGACTTAAATTTGTATGAAATTTACGTAATTTTTCAGGTGAAAGAGATTTCTGTAGCACTCCAGATATTCTTGTTTTTAAAGTGATTCTGGAACTTCTAAATTTGAAATTCTGGTCTTTCTCCTATCTTTGGTATTCTTAAATTTTGTTTGTTAATTTGTTTAAATTTTTATAATGAATTGAAGTTGAAAATTTTTGAAGTTGCAGTCTGTGACAAAATAAAGATGTGTCTCCAAAAACCCGTTGAAGATTTGTTCAAATTTTGAGCAGCAATCGAAATGCGCTTTGAGCAGAAAAGAAACGGAATCAAAAGATAAAAAGAAATGGAAAGAAAAGAAATGCAGAAAAATGAAGGAAGAAGACTTGAGTCAAAAGCAAGAAGCAACAAGAGAAACAATAATATTAGACTTGCTGTAATAAAAACAATAAACAAGCAAACTTATTACCATAAGCATAAACACGCAGAAGGGAGACAATGATAGAAAGAGAGAGGGGGTAGAGAGTGAAGAGAAGAAAGAGAAGGAGAAAAAAAGCGCAAGGTGCGCTTGATGAGTTTGAGTTTGAGTTGAGTTGGCCATTAACACGCCCCATTCCCATTGGCAAGGCATGCGGTTAGTTGGCTAATACTTGCCAGTTAACAGGGCCAACAGAGAGACAGAGACAAAGAGAGAGAGAGAGAGAGAGGATTACAATACAGTGAAAAGTCGTAATGCGATAAGCTGCCATCGTGATCGACATCGTGATCGACATCGTGATCGACATGACACCCCTCGCGGGCCAGAATGAATGGACTTGGCTAACAAACATCGAAAGCCACTGGCAAAGTCAAAGCCAAAGCTAAAGCCAAAGTCAATGCGAAAGGCGTCTTAACGGTTTCAGCTGGCCATAGCTAAAGATTGAAGCTAAGAGATACAAGAAGAAGCACAAGTTGAAGATGCGCTCAAAGAATGCAGCAACAAATGAAGCTAACAACAAAAGCAACAACCTGTAATACAGCAACAACAACAGCAACAACAACAACAACAGCATTTGTGGTTAATAGCCTTTTGCATAACAACTGAGCGGGAACTTTTGATGGGGAAATGCAGGGGAAAGTGGCGGAAGGGGGCAGAGGGGAGAGGGGGAAACTACTGACTAAGGTAGTCGCTGTCCGCCCAGCGAATTGGAAAATTGGCGCGTGCGAAGGCAATTTGTACCAATACTATTCAAAACTACTACTATAATCATACTACTATTACTGCTACTATTCGAAATCTATGCTATGCTAATCAGTCACCATTTATATGAAATTTCCATTAAGCAATTTTTATTTTAACAATATAAACAATATATAATATTAAAAATAAAAATTAGCTACAATTTTTAATTACTTTCTATTAATACTACTCATCGAACCTTCTACACTGATAAAAAAAAGGATCTAAAATCAAGATTTTGGTCTCAGAACTAAGAACTTTGGTCTAAAAAATGCGTCGAGAGCATGAAAATCTTGAAGTAAGAAAACACATCTTGATTCTAAGAACATTTCAATTAAGACCAAGTTCTTATTTTCAAGATTATAAATTCTTATATTTTCAAGACCACAAATCTTAGTATAAGAATAAAACTTATTATTTTTTTAAGATTATATGTTCTTATTTATAGACCAAAAAGTTTTGAATACTCAAGACAAATAATCTCAAATAAAGATTAAGCTTCTTAACATTTTAAGAAGAATGAAGTAATTTTTAGTTAACTTGAGGTCTAGTAATGTCAATATGACACTAAACAACAAACAAAACACTTGCACTTGGCTCGGTGTAGAGCTGTTTCAAGAGATGCCAATATCAGCACCGTTGTGCTGACTTGAGCAGCGATCCAAGCCTAATGCCATCTTTGAGAAGCCAGAACCAGTTGTGAATTATAAGCCTCAAAAAGTGACAAATCTTTAAGATTTTTGTTCTTATTTTAAGAGAAAAAGATCTTAGATCTAAGACTTTAATACTTATATTAAGAACTTAAGATTTTTAGAATAATATTCTTAGTTTTAGTAATTTGTTCTTAAAATGGTCTTATATTAAGAACAAAATATTTAAATTTAAGAATTTTATTCTTATATTAAGAACTTACGATTTTCAAGATTAATATTCTTAGTTTTAGTAATTTGGTCTTAAAATATTCTTATTTCAAGAACAAAATATTTAAGATGAATGTTCTTGATTTTAGAAAGTGGTCTTTTTTTTCAGTGTACTATGTACATACTACTACTACCTACAATGTTATGCTAAACAGAGACCAATAATGTTATAAGTCTTACAGTAATATAAAATACAAAATGGAAAATGTTTTCTTGCGATTTAATTTCTCGCCACTATACTTAGTTATTAGTACATAATTAATCTTTTTTTTTGAAAAGAAAGATTTCACATAAGATTAATTATTGCCCGAGAGCTCGATCAGAGACTAGCATAAGATTAAAACTGAATTGCACTTCTATTTATTAAGTCAATCAACCAAATTATCATAATAAATAAACAGAAAAATAAAGCAAACAAAATGGAAAAATATAAATATTCCAAAATAAATGTTTTTAATATGCATATATTACTTGCAAAATACACAATTTACAATTTACACAATTCACAATTTACAATTATTAATAGTATTATCATGTACTACTATTTCAACACCTATTTATTATTAATACTACTTTTTTACATTTTACTACAACGTTTTACTACTACTTATTACAAGTTGAAAAATAAAATTTTATTAATAATTTTAATTTTTTTTCTTATAAAGCAATATAATACAAAATTGTAGGATAATAAATATTGGAAAAACCAAATTGGTATTTTGAAATTTTGTTTTTTAAATTTTACAACATAATGATTAAAATAGTTTATTACAATTTCAAAATAATGATAAATATTAAATTTAAATTAAATTACAATTACTACTCCTACTACTACTATTTACTAATATATTTATTATCTATTTGTTTTCATTTCATTACTAAGGCAATAGTATAATAGAAATTGTAAAATCATAAACATTTAAGACAGGCAAAATAGTATTTTTAACATTTACTTAAAATTGCAAAATAATAATAAAAGTTCAATATTTATAACATATTAACGACTGATATTGAAACTAGTAGATATACTTAGTCTGTTCAAAAACATTTTAAAATTAATTAAAATAATAATAATGATATAAATACAATTAAAAAAAAGAAGTAAGTTATGAAGCAAGGTTCGAGCAAGCACATTAATTTATTTCATTAGTTCAGTCATTTTCTGTTTTTGATGCTTATGCCAAAGTGCGAGGGCTGCTCGAGCAGTTTGCAGTCGTAAGTGAAAGCAGGAAGGCGACTGCATTTAATTAACGTATGCAAATTTCTCTCGCTTTGATTTTGACACCAGTGCAATATCAAATTGCGAGCATGTCTGTGGATTGTCCAAATCCCCTAAAGCAACTTATGGCCAATTGGCTGTTGCCTCACTTTATTTGAGCCAATTTGACATGGTTTGTTGGCTTAAAAGCGGCTTATACGATATTATACGATACGAAATGTGGTTCAGGATTTGTGGCTGATTATGAAACATAGACAGACAAACATATTTTCCACTAATTGATTGACTGCGATTATTATCGTCAGTTATTTACAATGGATTAGATTAAACTCGTTTCGCATCTGTTTCTTTTTTTTTTTCAATTTATTTTCGGCAACTTTCTTATCCAGTTTATTTCACACATATCATAAAAATCATAAATTAAAAAATAGAAAACGTGACTGTTGTTGTTGTATTTTAACGAGCTTCTTCTTCTAAAATAAACTTCATTATTTTACCTAATTTTGGATTTTGTTGTTTTTTTTAAGTTGTTTCTCAATTTTTTTTAATTCATTTTTGTTTTTCCATTTCAAATTTCGCGCACTTTTCTTCTTCTTCTCTCGCATTTGTCAACAAACAAACAACCCTGTTCTCTCTCATTGTCAGAAATTGCAAACAGAGATGGCGCTTTATGCAAGAGAAATGCGTTGAAAAGCTTTTAGTGAAGACACGCACCACGCGAAGAAGAAGAAAAGTGCGCGAAATTTGAAATGGAAAAACAAAAATGAATTTAAAAAAATTGAGAAACAATTTAAAAAAAACAACAAAATCCAAAATTAGGTAAAATAATGAAGTTTATTTTAGAGTTGGTTTGGTGTCAAAGTTGTGAAAAAGCCAAAAAAAAATTGAGAAATAACAAAAAACTTGAGAAACAAAAAACGTTAGAAATTCGAGAAAAATTTAACAAAATTTCTGATATTTTTTTCAAATTTCTAGCTCAAAGTTGAATTTTTCGGCCGGAAAAATTGTTCTCAAAAATTTCAGAAGAATTTGGACGTTTTTTGGGATTTTGCGGACCACTTTTATCACTTGGATCAGGCGCGCTTGTGGCGCCATCTATGTGTGCGCTATGGTGCGCCATTTATTGTTTTTTGTGACAATGACAAGTGAGAGAGGAGGAGAGAGAGAGAGAGAGGTGACAAATGCTCGCTCGCACATCGTTTTTGCGCGCTAAAAATGTGCGCGGACGAGAAAAACAAACAAAACAAACAGAACGTCGTAAACAACGTGAGTTGAAAGAAATTAAATCCGACTTTGCCAACGAATATAAATAAGTTTAAATAATTAATTGGAGTTACCAAACAAATCGGTGCAAGAAGTGCAATATTTTCAATTTGAAAGTGACTTTCAACTCTTGCAGCGACGAAGAAACAAACAAGAAAAAAACATACAAAAACCTAATTCGTTCGTCGATCAGTTCACGATAATTAATAGTGTTTGTTGTAAGTTTAGTTAGTGCAAACGTTTCAATGGTGCGGAATTCGTGGAACGTGCCCCATTTGTCGACCCTGAGTCCTGGGCACTCGAGCAACATCCAGCTCAGATTGTCGCCTCTGGGGCTCGGTTCGTCTGACCTACACAATATGTGCCTTTTTATCTAATGTTCTACAAATGGCATTGCGCAATATGCTTTGGATTGGTCATTTGCGCATGGTCAAATCACGTCCAGAAGATGCACTCCGCGGAATATCAACTGAATAATCTCACAGCAACGCCAAATTGTGGCAATATTTATTGTATTCGAGCATTCAACGTTTCATGTTCTCCAAAGTGAATTGCAGAATAATGACAATAAAGTTGGCAGCATAAGAAACGAGAAATAGCCAAAAAGCATTGTCCAAATTGAAGAGGCCCAAAACGGAGAACTTTAGATTATCGAGGGGCCATAACAACAGTGGAGTGGGCAGCACAGCCTGCGGGGGGAGAGAGAGAGAGAGAGAGAATTGGGTTTGAAATTAAGGCAACCAATTTGAAGTAAATAAAATATATAAATGTAAATAAAATATGCAACGGTACATGGACGACTCCTTAAATTCTCAGTAATTGCTATTGAAACCGGTTGAAAAAACAACATAAATAATTTTTAATTTTCATTATAATTTACCTATTTACAATTCAACAGAAAAAACAAATAAAAAACCTTAGATTTGTACAATAAATTTAACTGTTTAGTTTGATTGAAGCAATAACTTTTATATTGAAATTCGAAAGTTTTTGTTAGAAGCTTTTGGCTGTTTTGAAAACTTCAGAGTCTTCTTTTTTTGTCAATTTATTTTCTATCTCTTTTTGAATGCTTTCTAATTTCCATAATTATTTTATGTAACCATAAATCATTTCTATTCATAATATTGTTAAATTTTTCGTATACAACAATTGATTAAAAAATTATTCGAATTCTAAAAAAAGTTGCTACGGAATAGCTCTTACATGTTACTTTAAATAAAAATATAATAAAAAACTCCTGCAAAGAACTTAATAAAAAAATAAAGGAAAATAAAATGTTCGAGTTTTTTTTTTTAATAGAAAATTGTAAGTGAATAAAAATTAGAAATTAAATTAATATTAAATATTTTTACAATAACTGTCCCAAATAAATTTATTTATATCGAAAAACATGTGAAACATTATAGTTAAAAAAAAAACTCAATATAAGTGAATATAATTTACAAAGAATTAAATTAAAAATTTGAATATAATATTGAAATATAACTTAACTTATTTATATCGAAACATACTTGTAGAATTATGATTTTCAAATAAAAACTAAAATCTCGTCTATTTTTTTCTCATTAAAAAAAATATTTGAAGATAATTTTGAAATATAATTAAACTTATTTATATCTAAAAACACTTGTAAAATTATGATTTCAAATTGAAAATTCATTAATTTTTAAGTAAATATAATTTTCAAAGAATTAAATTAAAAGATTGAATATAATATTGCAATATAATTAAACTTATTTATATCGAAACATACTTGTCAAATATGATTTTGAAATAAAACTGAAATCTCATTAAAATTTTTGTCATTAATTTATAAGTGATTATAATATTCAAAGAATAAAAATAAAAATTTTAATATAACATTTAAATATAATTAGACATATTTAAATTAAAATATTAATTATAAATTACTTTTAAAATTATGATTTTGAAATAAAAACTTAAATTGAATTATTTTATGTGAGTATAATTTTCAAAAAACAAAAATAAAAATTGGAAAATAATAAGTCGCATAATTGAAGTTGAAAATTGTAGTAACAATAATTGTAGCCCATTGTGGAGTGAGTTGTTACCTGTTCGAGGGTCATTTCTGGAGGGGAATAGCAGAGTTCCAGGCAGCGACTGCGGAGGCGTCGATGCCGCAGCTGGCAGAGATGTGTGGCCAGGATGACGACGTAGAGTTGAATGGCGACGATGAGGCAATAGTTGGAGATGGTCAGCGGAATGCCGTGCTGCTCGACAAAGTAGAACATGTACGCGTACATGTTGGCCAAGATGTTGATGAAGTTGCCAATCACCAGCAGAAAGATGCCCAGCTGGAAAACTGCGCTGAATTCACCACAGACATGCAGCAAACGTCGCTCCAAAAGCAGCAGCTGCACATGTTGTGATTCGTCGAGATAATTTTGTTGCCACTTCAGCTCCAGTTGCTCAATGTTGGCCAGAATCAGAAGGAGGCCCGCAAAGATGCCGTTGCCAAAAACGCTGCTCACATGTTGCACGTAGAGTTGCAGTCCATAGGCCAAAAGTTGCAGCCCTGGCAGCTGTGCAGCATTTTTCCACAGAAACGGCGCATTGCACAGCAGCTCGTAGAGCGAGAGCATTAACTTGGCCCAAAGCAGCAGCGTGAAACGCCAACTGAGCTGCATTCTCTTCGACAATCTCGTCAAGCCATTGAGCAAACGCCTCAAACGATTCCTTTGCCAAATGTGCGCTGCCAAGATGGCCAAGGAGATGGCCAAGTCCCCGGCCATGGTGGCCAGTGCAATGCGTCTGAACAGCGGCGACTTCTTCACATTCGTCGCCTCGTACAGTGCCACACTTTGTTGCAACGACAGCGGGGAGAGTGACAGGAGTGCCAGCCAGTGCAACATGGCCAAGATGGTCAGCAGTCGGCGTGGGCGTGCGCCACGCCCCCAAATATAGCTGAGCGGCGCCAGCGACAGCAGCTGCCACAGCCGCAGCAGCAGCAGCAGGCAGAGTGCCCCAAGATGTGGCAAGTGCGGCCAGTGCGGCATGGCCAATTGAACTGACCCAACAGTGCTTGCCACAAGTTAAACGACACTTGCCATAATCTAACTACTATTTAGTTATGCAAGCGAGGGTTGATCGATAAAAAACTAAACTACAAAATAAGGAAATCACTTGTCCCGAAAATATAAGTTATATCCAGGGATTAAAGCCCTAACCGAAACCTTAACCTTTAACCGGTAAAAACCGATTGAAATTTAAAACAGTAACCGAAAAAAAAAACTTCATTTGACCGAAACCTTTAAACCGAAATAACCGTTTAGTCACTGTTTCATTTAAAGAGCTAATTTCGGTTTTTCATACATAAAAAAAAAAAAATTTTTTAATTTAGATTTTCGTTTTAATTTTCTTATATTTAATTTTGAATTTTTATTTGTGATATTCATGATCGAATTTTCATACCACTGAATACTCGCAAATAAGATAAATTTGTTAAATGAAATACATATTAAAATAGCTAAAATGTAACTAAACTACATCAAACTGAATAATATTTGAAGTAGATGTGTGAATGAAACATTAAGAAAGTAATGCCTTTTTATTTATTACTATTATATTATTAGTGTAATAATATTTAAAAAAAAATTGTGTTTTGTGAACCGAAACCATACCGGTATTTCAAAACCGAAACATACAAACACCGGTTAACCGTTACGAAACCTTTATTGAATGATTTTGCGTAACCGATAACCGATAACCAAAAACCAAAAACTGAAACCGATATTCGTTTCGGTTTTAATCCCTGGTTATATCTGTATTTTAGTTATGTAAACGAGGTTTCAAGTCCAAAAATATTATTCATTTAAAAAATTAATTTAATTACAAATTTATTTAAGCTACGCAATCGAGAGGTGACTGAAAAAAAGGAAGTGGCTTAAAAATGAACAGAATTTCATATTTTATTTATAATACAATCAAAATTCATTGGAAATAAACGTTTTGAAGTCCTTGTTCAAAAAATTTTAGTTATTTATAAAATTTAGTTACAAGTATTGGTAACGGTAAGTGTACTATCTGGTACTTTTGGAACAGCCCGCGTAGATAAACCTGTGCAGACTGGCAGGTAAAGTCCTTTGGCAGAAAATGTAATGAGAGAAGAGACTGAAAATTTTCTTTTTCACTCAAAAAATACTAAAGATATAACTTCTGGTATTTCTGGAACAGCCCACTTTAATCTCAAAAACAGAGAATCTGTCCGCTGATTAGATTCTTTTACAAGCAGAATAACAAGCAATAGTTGTACTATCTGGCACTTTTGGAACTACCCTCAAATATTTGCAGGTAGCTTAGCTGATAGAGAAGGCAAAGCGAAGAAACTGAAATTGATTGACTTTTGATCAGAATTTGAACAATTAATACTAAAAGTACTTAAATTTTTAAAATTAATTGGTACTACAAAGCTAGAATTCTTGTAAATTTCCAAATTAAATGCACGATACTTCTAATTTCAATATTTTCTATCTATCAAAAGAAATCAAATTGTTTCATCCAACTTTTAATCGATAGAAACTACTCGAGCTGCCCTCGTATGCTTGTAGTTGACGCGACTCGCTATCGCTTCCCAAAGGCTTTGAAGCAATTGCAGATAAGTGTGCCACACAACGCGATCGATAGATACACAGATACACAGTTTACAGATACAGATACAAATGTATATTGTACTCGCCGCTACATATAGATACAGATACAAATGGCAAACATTATTATTAACACAAATCGTTATTTTATATGGTATATGAATGTACTCTGACTCAGAGGTTGCCTTAGATCTTACACTGATAAAAAAAGACCGGTTTTTAAAATTATGAAAATTGGTCTGACATTTTTTTTAGTTTTCAAGTCAGTTTTTAGACGAAAGCTCTTGAATTTAATTTAATTAAGAGTTTTTGTTTAAATATATCAGTGTTTTTTTTTATCAGTGTAGTTCTTTAGGCTTGACACGCAGCTGGAAAGTCTTGGTTAGAGTGGACATGAAGTTGGGCATTTCCTTCATCTGGTTGAGGGCCTCGTTCTTCGTGTTGGACTGATACTCGTAGGCGACCTTCCGATTGACGGCGGTCAACAGCTTCAAAAGCTCCGCCCCCTCGGGTTGCCTCGCCTCGTTGTTGGCAGCCAGATCGAGGACTCGGCACAGGCTCTGGATGAACCAGGAACCATCATCCACATTGCGGAACGAGAAGAATTCTGCAAAGCGTGACAAAGAGAATTTGTTGAGATGGCTGCAGTCGAGTCAGCGCGTTTGTAAGAGACCCTGTACTTATTCTGTTTTAATCATTTTGCCTTTTCTTTCATAACTTTCAAGTTTGTTATTGTACGCTACTAATTACTCATGGAAATAGCATTTTCTTTTCGATTTGTGATGAAATTTGCTGGGTTCATTGAGCCCAAAATTCTTATCATTTATGATAAGTCTCAAGTCTCGATCATTACAATTTCTCTTCTAATTAACTTTTTAATGATTTATGGGAAATCCAAAATTCGAAAAAATACATATAAAGAATCTAAAGACTCTAGATCTATAGTAATATCTCTGGGATCATCTCGTTCATTTATATAAGTATATATAGACGATGTCGATTATAATGCTGATCATAAATATATACACTTTTTGGATTGAAGATGTATCTTTTTAAATCATTCGCGCATTGCGTTCTTCATAAAATTAATAGGTACAGGGTCTAAGTAGTAAGCTAAATTTCTAAAGACTTGTCTTTCCACTTACTGTCAAAGGTGGAGTAGAAAACCAGCATGTCCGCCGTGCTGGGAATGGCATAAGTCACCGGCTCGGGAGCTGGAGCTGGTGGACCCAGATCCCTGGTCATCACTGAGAAGCTGGTAAACTCGACGGCCTTCTCCAAGTTCTCGCCGCGACAGGCTTGAATGAAGAAGAGCTTCGGTTTGTTCACCAGCGATTTACAGCTCTCGCCCAGAAAGGGATTCCACAGACGTTCCACGGGATACGACATGTCCTAAACAGATCAAAAGGAGAAGGCTATTAAAATATATACATACTTAAAAGAGATTGGCTATTGGAAAACTTTATATATATTATTAAAAAATATACTAAAAAGTTTCTAATATTGAGAAAATGTTAAGGTAATGTTAAATGTAGAATTTTTCTCAAATTTCATTAAGTGAAAATCTTAAAATTTTCAGACTACGTTTTCTTAGTTTACAGATTAACCAGTCTCAAATTGAGAAACAAATTCTAATATTGAAAAAATGTAAGAAAATGTTTACGTAAATTTTAAAGAATTTCGAATTATTCTCAAATTTCATTTAGTAAAAATTTAAACATTTGTAGACTACGTTTTCTTAGTTTACAGATTAACCAGTCTCAAATTGAGAAAATTTTAAAAATTTAAGTTTAGTGCTTTTAGATATACAATTTTTATAGACTTTTAGAAAAAGTATCGTTGTATAAAGAATGCGTCGACTTAGCATCAAATAGAATGTGCTTAAAATAAGGAAAACTTTATTTATACACAGAAGTTAATAGGGAAAATAAATTTTATTTTATTTAAAAAAAAAAAAAAAAAATTTAGTTAAAGTTTGACTTTTTTAATAATATAGCTTAGTGTATGCAATTTTTTTGAGTGTACTTACCTTGGCATAGACCTTGCCCTCTGACCCGTGTGACATGACAACCAGTGCAAAGCAATCATTCTCACTGTGATCCTCTCGAGCCACTGCAAACCATAAATAAGTTACTCTTATATCATAAATTTTTTTTTTTTTTTTTTACTTGATTGTCTTACTCACCCTCTTTGAGCAAATCATTGATTTCGGCAAAGGTCAGATCGTTGTAGGGCCGCACATCGAATCCGAAGCCTTGAAGGGACTGTATCATATCATCCCGATCCCGTTCGGTGCCCACGCGTTGCTTTTGTCCCTTGACCTCCTTGTGGTTGAGAATGATGGCGACTCCGGTGCGAGGGCAGTTCTCATACATATCCTCGTTGGTCGGACGGGAGATGATGATCCGCTTGAGATCCGCCTCGGAGGTGGGCGTTTTGGCCATATGCGTTGCATCGGCCTTGTCTTTTTTGTGCTTGTTCTTGGTGCCGAACAACGAGAAGTCCGTATCGTCCATGTCTCTGACTGACTTTCTAAGAAACCCAATTGTGACTAATCGCAATCATTTCTTTTTTTCGAATGGCCAAAAAGCTTCCAGGTTGAATTTCAGCTAGCAGCCAGCTGCTCTTATCTTATCAATGAATGCAGTGCGTTTTCCTTATCAGTTTCCCGTACGTTCTCTCTCGGTCTATCTCTCTATGTCTCTCACTCTCCCGCTCTTGGCACAACTCTTTGCCTTGCGCAATCGTAGACGTTGCACTATGGGATATTTTGCACATTTTCTAGTTACTAATTCATTTTTCAAAAGTATGTAAAATAGTCTACAAATTTCTTGTGCTTTTTTTAAATTAATTTCAAAATAATTGAGTAATTTACCACAGTAAGAGCTGAGAGGGAATTTAATAATTTAAATATAGTAAATTGTAAATTGAGAACATTAATAAAAAACTCAATCCCTAAAAGAACTTTAAAAGTTAAGAATTTAATGACAGAAATATAAAAAAATATCTATAGTGCAAGAAAAAGTTTTTTTTAATTTCTATTGGAGGATATAAAAATCAGAGCAATTAAAATAAAATGAAGTTTAAATAGTTGAAAGGTGCAAAATTAATGCCAGAAAAAATGTGAAAATTGCCCACAGTGCCCTATAATATTTTTTGTGGATTTCTATTTGAAAATATAAAAATGAGAAAATTTATAAATAAACAAAGTATTGAAAAAATTGCTTAGTTTTTAAGTTAAAAAATTATTGCCACAAAAAAGGGTAAATTGCCCACAGTGCTTTGATTAGCCAGTTGCATGGGAAGTTATATTTATTGCCGGCAATTGGAAGCTAATAAAATGAGTTTTCTGTTTCACAAGACAATTTGATTTCGACGCCTCCAAAAAACACGCCCTTCTTTTCCCCCTCCCCCTTGCCACCTGTCTGATGTCTGCGCCATGGAAATTGCAAACATCCGCCAGGACTTTCGTCGTCACTTCACGTCACGTCACATCACGTCGTCCTTCCCCTTGGCTATTAATGCGTTTTCTATAATTTGCAATACGCAAAAAACAAAGTGTAAGCAAGAGTCAAAACGCGTTTAACTTTGCAACGCAATTCAAATTTGGCACGCACACAAAGCAACGGAAACCGGAAATGAGTATGGCACCCAATGGAAGTACCAAAGTATCTCGCTTGACAGCACACAGTTACCAAGTGTACCCTTCTTATAAGTGTACGCAGTGTGCATGGCACCCAATTGGTTGTCTTAAAGTACCCATTTATGAAGTGTACCCATTTAAGAAGTGTACCCATTTCAGAAGTGTACCCATTTATGAAGTGTACCCATTTTAGAAGTGTACCCATTTTAAAAATGCAAAGTGGACTCATTTCACAAATTCACCCAGTAAGTATGGCACGCGATGGGTGCTCTAAGTGTACTATTTCAAAAGGGTACCCATTTCTCTAATGTACCCATCAAACGTTAGAGCTATGGGTGAGCTACAGTTAGCGCACATTTGAAAGAGCACAAATTGCGTGGGCGCCAAAGAGAGCATAGACCGGTAAGAGAGCGCGTGCGGTGTGCGGAACGCGTGGCAAATGAAACATTGTTGCAGGCATGAAACCAGAGAACAACAACTATTCCGGCTAATAAATAAAGTCGGATATGTTATGGAATGTTTTGATTAGCTTAAATTAATTCTATTAAAATAATTTGAGAATGCTACTGAACTAATTTATTGAGTTGTTCATTCGATGTGTGTAAAAGTAAGTATAATTAGGCTTCCTTCAACCAGTTACAATTAATCAATTAATTAATTGACATTTAATGATTTTCCGAACTTGAACTTCTTAATTATGCATTTGTCGAGTGCTTTCTTTGCATGCGACCGCAGACAAAAATCAAACGTCAGTCGATTGCGATTACGATTGCATTGCAGAGAACGGTCCAAATCAGCATCGGCGTCAGCGGCAGCTTCAGGCAAGAAGAGAACATAAACACAGCAGCAACAGCAGCCGCAACGCACAGTGAAGCAAAATTTCATGACTGTGGGAAATATTCAAAGTAAATTAAAAGTGAAAATATATAATATAACATTTTACTTAGGATAATCTGTAAAAATAAAAAACAACTGCAATTCATATATTTTATAAATAAATCACTTTATTTCTTTACAAGTTGTCTTTTGTACCATCGTATGTGTACCACTATGCAACGCCGACAGCGGCCGTAGCAGCAGCGCAACAGCAGCAACAACTTGGTTTCATTTCCAGTTTTCAGTTGCGCGACGACTTGCATTGCGAGCGGACGTGTGAAAACGGTACGGATGCGAAACGATTGCCGGAGACACAAACAAAACTCAACGAACGTCGAATTGTTTGAGTGTGTGTGCGTGCGTGCGTGCGTGTGAGTAGTGTAAGTGTATCGCGAATATTTCGCCTGCAGCATAACCGTTATAACAAAGTATTTTTGGGAGTTCACTCCTTGTTTTCATTTCTTGTTGTTGTTGCTTTTCAATTACAAAGTAAAGAAAGTAAAGAAAGAATATAAGAAGAAAGGAAAGCTAAACATAAACAAAAGCTGCAACAACAACAGCAACAACAACAACCTAAAAAGTGTCTGTGTGCCAAGTGCTAACAAAAAATTGTTGTGGTTGTTTCTTGCGGTATTTTGGAAATTAAATTATGTTAAGTGCATAAATCGTTCGATGCAGCAACAATAACAACAACAAGAAGAGAAGTGAAGTGAAACGCCAAGGTGCAAAGGCAAAGAGAGAGAGAGAAAAATTAAGAGTTGGCAGTTGAAGCTGACAACAACAACAACAACAACAATTACAACTATAGCTACAGCACATAAACATGCATACATATGTAAGTACATGTTTGTACATAATGAGATGTTTTTTTTTTTTACCCTTGTCCATGTGGAATGCATTTAGTGTGAGTGTGAGTTTGTGTGTGTGTGTGTGTGTGTGTGCTTTGTATGCAAAACGTGAGCAACAACAAGAACAACAACAAAAAAATTTGGGTGGTGGGTTGAGCAAATGACAAAGGCAACGAAATTCAAATCAAAAGCAGCAAAAAGTTGAACAAAAAATAAACAAAACAAAAAAAAAAA
The DNA here is from genome assembly GCA_037043435.1 of Drosophila suboccidentalis. Lineage (NCBI taxonomy): Eukaryota > Metazoa > Arthropoda > Insecta > Diptera > Drosophilidae > Drosophila > Drosophila suboccidentalis. Next base: position 400,957 of record JBAMBK010000678.1, on the reverse strand, counting down.
CAGCAAATACATAGCTCACTTTTAGGCGAATACACAAAGCCCCAAAAAAAAAAGTGAATCAAATGTTAGAGCATTGAAATTCTGCCAACGTCACAGTCACAGTCACAGTTGGAGCTCCAAGCCAAGTTAAGAGAACAACGGCAACAACAACAACAACAAGTGCAAGTCCATTGCCGTTTAAAGCTTAGCCAGTGTGACCGGCATTGAATTCGAATTTCAAATGTTTTTACTAGAATTTGAAAAACAAAGGTACACAAAATTAAGAATTTCATTTAAGGAAACCTAAAATAAAATGAAAAACAAATAAGAATGAAATAACTAAAAAGTTTAAGAATTGGATAAACATTCAGAATACAAGAATTAGAAAAAAACAACTTAATTAAAATAGGAAAACTTTGTTTAAATTTTTTTTTTACTCCATTTGAGCTTTTCTTTAACATAAAATAATTTTGTATTTCAATTTGTGAAGTAAATAACATAATTGTTAGTTTATCTAAAATATATTCCCAGTTGATTCGAGCTGACTCTAAACTAATGGCACTAAGAGATATTATGTCCTTGTTTTGAGATTATTTTTGGAACTTAGCTAAAATATTTAAAAATCTATTGGACAGTGGTGGGAAAGTTAAATATCTGCGGTAAACAATTTTTGTATATTTATGATATAGTCGAACTTTCCTAACTCGAATCACCTTTATCCAAAGAAAAGGTTCGAGTTATGGAGATATTCGACTTATAGAGATCTTTTACTTTAGTTTATTAATTTAACTGCCTCCCATTTAGCTCGAGTTAGAGAGAAATTCAAGTTATAGAAGTTCGAGTTATGGAAGTTAAACTGTATTTTTTGTTTTTTGACAATTCGTGTTTTTCAAATTTGTGTTTCCCCAGTTTTTTTTTTTCCAATTTTAAGTTCCCAATTAATTTTATTCTAATTTTTTGCAATTTTGTAATAATTTGTAATTATTTTCTTTTTTAAGTCGGGCTTTTACAAATTTATGACTCTTCAATTTTATTTTTGCCACTTTTTAATTTAAAATTATCAAAGAATAATGGGCAATTTGCAGTAAACAATTTGATTTGAATATGATTTTAACTAAATTGCTTTTTCAACCTTGTGACTACCCAACTTTATTTTTCTTAATCTAAAATTTCTTATTCATTTTTTCCCTGATTTTTTCCAGTTTTAGGCAAATCAATGCCTAATGCCTAATAAATAAAAATACATTTTGAAGTATTATGTATAACTATCAGAAATAAATGTCAAGTTCACAAATATCTCATATTTCGCTGATATGTTGCTTGCATTATTACTCGCATTCTCCCTTCTCCTACTCTTTTCTTCTGCTTTCTATACCTGCTGGTTACCTGTAAATTGAGTTGATGGCGCAAATCTAATGAACCCCACACACAACACTGTGCCCCTTAAATTACTGTACGCACCTCGCTCAACAAATATTTAACATACTTTATGACAAGTCCCAGCTGACCAGAAGCATCCCAGAAGTATCCCAGAATTGCCCAGGCAGACAGGTGGGCGGGCAAGGGGGCGTGTGAGGTATGGGCGGGATGCGGCTTGTCCCAGAGGCGAACAAGTTAGGTGTAAAGTCTGCCAGATGCCTAGCAAAAATATTTATTTATGTGGAACGTTGTATGTTACACAGAGAAAAAATGTATAGCAATTAAATATGATGTTATAATTTAACACTATAGTAGAAAACGTATTAAATATAAAATAATCTGATTATATTTGAAAAATAAAGCTCAAAAAAATATTTTCATATTATAATTATTTTTATTCAACTTAAAAGCAACTTAGACAATATATATTCGGTAAAGTATTAAAATTAGATATTTTTCGTATTTAATTTAAAATTCTCAATCGGTTCTAGCTTGTCCGCAATGATCAGAACACTTTACTATTGTTTTGAGTTAACCCGGTTTTGATAGGGATCTATAAATTCAAAAATAAATTACTTTAAAATAAGTATGCACAATTTAAAAAATTAAAGAATATTATTTAAATGTAATATGATGAAACTTCATACTTAATATGAAATTCAATTAATGAGAACTTTAAATTTACTATACTCATATTCAACTTGTAATTGCAGATCCAAACTTTTTCTATGCTTAAATGTTTATTGTCAATATTAAAATTGTAGTGTCTCTTTCTCTGGGTGTATTTGTTTATGTTGTGTGCTGAGTGTGGAATGCTGAACGCTGCTTGTTGGCCCAAAGGTTGCGCTTTTTGCCAACACGACGACGACGACGACGTCGACGTCGACCCTTTTATGCTCCCCGGGGGCAATTGGCCCGTCAGCCGGATTTGCTTATTCGACTTCTGTTCTTTTTTATGAACTTTAACATTTTTTATTATTAAATATGCAAGCTCTTTGCTGCCTTGATAACCAACTGATAAGAAGAAAGGGAAAGGGATGGGGAGGGGGTTACTTGGGGGCCTGCTTTGATGTTGATGTTGTGGCCCCCAAAAAACGGAAAATGTGAATGCGGGCGGCAGGCAAACAAGCATTAATTGTAACTGTAAATGGCGTGAAATGGTTGAATGAATGAATGAATGAATCCGAGTACTCATTCAGCTTCAAATGAGTGTATGACAGTCAAGTAGAAGCAACTGAAAATTGCGTTAAGTGGCAGCAGCAGCAGCAGCATCAACATCAGCAACATCAGGAACATCGCCAACATCAACGGCAAAGGCAGCGACAATTTTGATGAACTTAACAAAACACTTGACAGCAAATGCTGACGGTGCACAAGGGGGAAGAGTGGGGATGAAGTGGAGAGGGGATGGGGGTGGATGTAGGGGGGGCAAAGCGCGACAACGTGGAGAGTTGGGCAAGTGCCCGAAAGCGAGCAGAGTCCATGCAATGAACGAAATTATGACGCTAAATTGAACACGAAACGACCATCGAGCCAAAGAGCAGCATCGAAACCATGAACTATCGCACAGTGGAAATAAATGCTAAATTTGCTTGTAATAACTCACACATTTAAAAGGGAAAATAATATTGTCAGACAGTTTTCATTATGTAAATCAAGGAATATTTTGAGTGTGTAAGTTGGGATATTCTAATTAACAAAACATTAAATTAAAAAAAGTATATTAACACAAATTACATACAAAAATCAATAACAGGTGTTAAAATAACATATTTTTTTTGTAATTGAAGTTAAACGCAAAAAGTCGCAGAATAAATAGGCCATTTGACAATCACATGAGGCATTCAACCAAATGAAACACGGTGTAGATTATGTTACAAGATACACATCATGAAAGAATACTTAAAACTCTCAGCATGCGACATTTTAAATGTTTTGTCCCCCATTTTAAAATACGTATTTGCTATTTGAGTTTAATTAGATGATTACACTGAAAAAAAAGACCACTTTCTAAAATCAAGAACATTCATCTTAAATATTTTGTTCTTGAAATAAGAATATTTTAAGACCAATTTACTAAAACTAAGAATATTATTCTTGAAAATCGTAAGATCTTAATATAAGAATAAAATTCTTAAATTTAAATATTTTATTCTTAATATAAGACCATTTTAAGACCAAACTACTAAAACTAAGAATGTTATTCTAAGAAATCTTAAGTTCTTAATATAAGAATAAAAATCTTAGATCTAAGATCTTTTTCTCTTAAAATAAGAACAAAAGTTTAAGTTTTGACACTTTTTGAGACCTAGAATTCACAATTGGTTCTGGCTTCTCAAAGATGACATTAGGCTTGGATCGCTGGTCAAGTCAGCAGAACGGTACTGATGATAGGGATTGGCATCTCTTGAAACAGCTGTATACCGAGACATGCACCTTGCTTTCTGCAAGTGTTTTGTGTGTTGTTTTTTGTTGTTTAGTGTCATATTGACATAACTAGACTTCAAGTTAACTAAAAATTACTTTATTCTTCTTAAAATGTTAAGAAGCTTTATCTTTATTAGAGATTTTTTAAGAACATATAATCTTAAAAAAATAATACATTTTATTCTTTTACTAAGATTTGTGGTCTTGAAAATATAAGAATTTATGATCTTAAAAATAAGAACTTGGTCTTAATTGAAATGTTCTTAGAATCAAGATGTGTTTTCTTACTTCAAGATTTTCATGTTCTCGACGCATTTTTTAGACCAAAGTTCTTAGTTCTGAGACCAAAATCTTGATTTTAGATCCTTTTTTTTATCAGTGTTTGAATGTATTTTGATCTTACCTTAAAAAATCAGAAAAAATTAGTCGTTGCGTCAGCTAAAAAGATATATATGTTGCTATGAAAAGTTATTACCAGGATAATACTAAGTAAATTAAATGTTATCAAAATATTTAAATTTATACAAATTAAACCAAAATTATCCATAAGGTGTATTAAGTGTTGTTTTTTTAATAGATAAGTAAAAATTACTTATTAGAGTTTCGAAAACTTGACTTAATATTGTATTAGCGAATCGAACCGTTTAACCCACTGTGCCGCGCATAGAAAGGGGGTTTAAATTCTCGTTCCCACTACACCGCACATTAAACGCGCGAATGAATCAACAACAACAACAACAACAGCAATAGTAATCAAAAGGGGGTTGGAACTGGGCAGTTGCTTCCTCAGCCTGAAGTTGGCTTTGGGGAAACAACGAGACATTGTTGCGGGTGTTGATAAAAGCAACAGCAACAACAGCAGCAACAACAGCAGCAACAACAGCAACAACAACAGCAACAGCAACAGAAGCTGGCAAACAGTTGAACAATAAAAGTCATAATAATAATAGTCACAGAAATACGGAAATGATTTTTTTTCGGACAGGCAAAAAGAGAGCGAGAGAGATAGAGGTAGAAAGAGAGAGTGAAAGAGGTAGAGCTTAATAAAATAGAGGGGTTGGAGCTTCACACGACTGTGGAACAGAACAGAACCGAACTTGCAACGGGTTTAGGGATCACAATCCGTAGCTAGTTTAGTTACTTAGCCAGCGCAAAAAGCGGAAGGTGAAAATTAAGAAATTAGCGTGCAAAATGGGGGACAGTTGGGAGACTGGAAACTGGGAGACTGGGAAGCTGAGAGCTGGCAACTGGGAGCTAGATGCTCGCAAATTGGGAGCCGCCACCGCTCACTTTAACTTAATTATATAATTTGCCACATGCAGACGAAGGAAAGAGTGAGTTAAAAATAGCGGCTAGACAGAGTAGAAAGAGAGGGATAGAGCGATAAAAAAAGAGTTGGACCTTTCTGCTGCGCATTGCAAATTAAATGAGCTGAATGCATTTAAGGCTTAAGAGCCGCCACTGGCGGTTGCCGCAAATCACGGCTTAAGCTTGCCACACGGCGGCAGAGACGACGACGCTGTCTTAAGTGAGTCAGCAGTCAGCAGTCAGCAGATGAGGCAGTCAACCAGGCTAAGAGACAGACTGGGAGACAGGCAGTTAGGAGCTGGCAAAGAAGTAAAAGCCGTGTATATATGTAATCCTGAAACCACAAAGCAATTATGCAGCACCACAGAGACTAGAAACGAGATGAGTGAGAGAGGAGACGCGAGAAGTAAAGAGAGGGAAGAGAAGAGAGACGAGACGAGCGACAAGGCGACATCTTGTCACCCGCTGAAAAATTGCACTTGTACTGCGGTCAGCGGGAGGAACAGGGACAGGAAGAGCGGGACAGAGACAGCGACAGTTGCGACATGTTGCAGCCAGTAAACTACTTTAAGGCCAGGCCAAAATAGCGAATAAAGCGGTTTTAAATATCAGTGTAATTCCCAGACATCTTTCATTCCATTCCTACTTCATTTGCTGCCTAAACTGGTCAATTGGGCAGACTCTTAGCTGCTTACCTGCTTTGATTCTGCAAACAACTTAGCGCAGACTCAAAGCCTAGATTAGGGCCTAAAGTGAAGCACAATGTGTACAAATTAGAGACCTGCTTGAATGAATTGAAAATCACATATAGGTGAAGTTAAGGCTCACCTTTAGAATGTCAACAAATTCGATGTGTTCTTATAAAATGTTTGAAATTTGCAGTGACAGTTTCACAGTGATATTTATGGAGTTTATTTATTTTATTTAAAATTGGTTCAAGAATGAATTCATGCAATAGATTCTTCAACAATCTAAGACTCGCTGGCTATCAAATTTAAAATAATTTGTAGAAATTAAAGTGTATTAATCAAATTTGAAAAGTGCCAATAAAATGGCCAAAATACATTACACTGTGTGACAGTCCAAAAACTTCTGGGATGCGACATAGCGTAGGTTGTAGATATAGTTAAATAGAATTTTGTGGCATACTAAAATTTTTTGTTGCACATCGAAATTTTGAATAACGGTACAAAAACCGTTTTTTCGAGGTTGATGGAGTCTAAAAATTCTATGTCCTAAACTATGCGTCTTACAATAAATTTAAAAACGTCGTTGGAAAGTGAAAAGTAACACCTTTCTAACGGTGTATTACACTGCAATATCGGATAAATATTGAGGGAGCTACATGTAAAAATATATGAATTTTTTCAGTTTTTTGCGACATTACCCAACTTTGAACGTAAATTAATAAGTTAAATTTGTAGAAAGCAACTACTTTTTGGTATGTAGTTTCAAAACACATTTAATTTTACGTCTTCTGCTTTTTAGTTTATTAAAATCGAGTGATATTTAGCTGAGTTATTATTTTTTTTAGAAAAAAAGTCATGGGAAAAAACTCGTTTGTTAACTACTTTGCTAACGACGCAACTTCAAATGGAATATGAGGGGATGGGGAAATGGCGCAATAATGTCGCAAATATCACCATTTTGAGCAATTCTGTTTCAGAAAATCTATTATAGCTTGGCGAATTATTGTCCGATTTTAGAAAATGGACTCACGTTTTACTCGTAAAAATTTATTCTTTTCAAATAATAAAACAAGCATAACGGGTTTATACCAAAATAGTGTTCAAAAACATCACCAAAGTCAAAAAAATTGTAAAAAAACCAACAAAAAATTAGTTTACCTATCAAATACTCCAATATAGGAAATGAAACCTGTTAAGTCATGTATGGCACGTTTAAAGACCTAAGTTTCTTCTATCTAAAACTGGTAAGAAAATGAAAATCGGTGGATATTTGACGAAGCCATGGGCGCATGAGTGAGTGCAAGTACGAAAAAACGGTTTTTGTACCGTTATTCAAAATTTCGATGTGCACCAAAAAATTCTAGTATGCAAAAAAAATGTATTTATCTATACCTACAACCTACGCTATGTCCCATCCCAGAAGTTTCGTTTTGATTTTTTTTTGTAACACAGTGTTATTGAACGAGTTTAATCTTTCCATAAATTGAAGAAAATATATGGTAGCCAATTATTGTAACTCTGAAAATATGATATGTAGGAAAACTTACAGCTCTGACAATTCGATTGAAGTTAATTCAGATTAATATTTACAAACATTTCTAAAGATTTGTGTACACACATCTAAATATCATAAGAATATAATAATAATTTATTGTTTTCCTTATCTACCGAGTCTCTTAGCTGCTGTTTGAGTTAAAAAAAAGTACAATACAAATTGATGAGCTGCCTTTGAGTCCTTAAAGCAAACAGAGCTCTTGGCCACAGTCTCGTGCAGAGGACTTTCCCATGTGTCCTTGTTCCCCTGTCAATGCCCAGACACTGCTGTTTACATAGCTTGCCCTTTTTGCCGTGTGCCACAGTTTGTGGCATGAACATGAATACACACACACACACATGACAGAAGAGTCCTGTGCAAGTTGTGGCTGCGCTTCAATTTACGCCTAAGCCTCTGGCCAGGCACAAAGCAGAGTCGAGCGAAAGGAATTGCCGTTCACTTTGGTGGCGGTGGTGCAACCTTTGGCCAGCCTGTGGTCAGCCCGACTCCGGGGACGACCTTTCAGCGGGGAGGAGGTCGCGGATTAACTCAACCCGACTCGACTCGACTCGACTCCACTCATTCATAAAAAGGCACGCAATTCAAGAGTTGAGTTTTGTGTCTGGTGTCCACGCCAAGTGCAAGGTTGCATGTCTCACCGCCGACGTCGCCGCCGCTGCTGACGTCGCTGCTGACGTCGACGCTGTGGTTACAAGTTTTATGAAGTTTCTGCCTTGCTGTTGCTCTCTCCCTCTCTCTCTCTCTCTCTCTCTTTCTATCTTTCTGCTGAGCTTTTGTGCAGTTAAGTGCTTAGTTGCGTGTAACTATACACTGTTTAACAAACTCGCTTACCGCACCACAGGGGGGCGCTAAAGGGGCGGGGATTGAGGCGAAGGCGGTAGGTGTGGCCACCTTTGACCAAGTGTTGCAACTCTGCCTCCTTCTGTGTGTTGCAGGTGCAAATACGAGTAGAGCGAGACGAACAAACAGCAAGGATAATGTTGAAAGTATGTAACCACTTCATACCCCTCACGTCCACTCTCTCTCGCCCTCTCTCTTTGTCTGTCTTGACTGCTTTTATTACTGCTTAACTGGCTTCCGCAAACTTTGTTAAGCTTCACACATGTATGTATGTGGCCAACAGGTCGACGCTTAATTGCCATTTATTTAACTGAAGATCCGTCAAAAACTCAACAAGATTCGTTTTAAAAATATTTGTCTGCTTAAAAATGTGTTTTCTCTTGAAGTTATCTGAGTCTGCTCAATTGATGGCTTGTATTAATTTTTATTTTTATACAAGTTAAACTTCTTAAAACAATTTAAAACTGCTGAATTTATGCATTGTATGGCATCTTTGTAAACAATCTGACATCTAAAGCCCATAGAAAATGTTTGAAAATTCTTCTTCTTAAGTTCTATATTTAATTAACTCATTTTATTTGAGAATTTACGTAAATTGAACTATTATCAATATATTTAATATAATTTATATAATATAATTTAATTTTCGTAAGATAAATAAATGAAAATTGAACATGAGCTGATTCGAATCTAGCGATTTAGGGTGCATTTACACTAGTTTACAAGCTGGTCAATTTCATCTTAGTAGGCTGTGCTTTTTACCAAGTCAACACACTTTTGTTTAGAGTTGCCCACCGTTCACACTAGAGTTGACTAAGTTGCCATCAAAATTTTCAGCCTGCTGAGATAAAATTGACCAGCTTGTCAACTAGTGTAAATGCACCCTTTATACGCTCTATAAGGTGAAACTACCTATTATTTTAAAAAGAATTTTCAAAATTTAAATAAATTTATAGCAAGTTTCTTATTTTTTTTTAACTTTAAGTAGAGACTTGTCTTGTTTCTTTTAAGTAAAATTGAGACTACTTTAGTCAAGTAATGTTGCTGTATTTATTTTGAGTCATAAGTATGCTGTATACTTTTCTCAAAATAAGTATTATATTTACATATTTATGTAGTTTTCCTTACGTTGTGCTAATGGCAAAGTTTTTTACCCGAAGTGGCAAAAAAGAAACCTGCTAGTTAAACTTGTACATAGAGAAGGAGTTGTTGTGGCTGCTGTTGCAACAAAGAAAACACACACACACACACACACACTGGAATGCTGTGTTTGCCTGATATGAAAGGGGCAACGGGGAAAGAGGGGCCTTGAGATGGCGACTCAGCCAGTTGGTAAACAAAAGCAAACATTGCGTGCCAAAAATTCCGGAAATTTTTAAAAGTCACAACATGTGTAAGCGGGATTTAACACACACACACTCATGGAGTCTATTGTTGCAAGTAGGTGCGCAAGATGCTGTATGCTACACCCCCTCCCCTTCTTTTTCAACCCTCCGTTCTCTTTCGAGTCTTAAGTGCTAAATTGAAATTCCGAAATTAAGTAATTTCACCCAAGGGCAAGTTTTGGAGCGTGGGCGTGGTGACAGTGTTGTAAAACAACGCACATAAAACTACAATGACGACCAGAGCAACAACAACAACAACATTAACAACGACAACAACAACTACGACCAGAATGAATAGCACTAATAGTATGTATGAAGCTGGCTCATAAAAAGCCCCAGAAAGTGGCAGCAAAAACGCAACCACCGCATCCACAACATCTTTTCGAGCAGCCACAGCAAAACAAGCTGTAAAAATTATAAGGAAATGGCAAGAACATAAACAACAACAACAACAACAACAAGAGCCACAGTTTGTTAGACATGGCAAAAGGAAAGCCAAGATTGGACGAGTTCAAGTGAGGAACATCATTTACCCATAAAATAACCAGGCCACTAAAATGTTAAAGACCTTTTAACTAAAGTGATGAAGAAATGACAGACATATCATAGTGTGCATAAATGTTGCAGTGGTAGTTTAATTACTTGGAGATGATCTAGTTGAGAAACTATATACTTTACTCAACTTTTTCTAGAGACGGAAGGAGGTTGATTAGGAATAAAAGGAGAGAGTGTAGATATAAAGAAGAGAGGAATGTGAACCTTACAAAATGAATATTATGAAATTTCTAGATAAATTCCTTGAGAATGATCTACTTGAGTTATTTTAAGTGTTAATAAACTCTTCCTTAAGATAATTGACAGCGGAGGAAAATTAGATCAACGGAAAAAACTAGAGACAGTAGAGAGATTTAGGAAAAATAAATTTCTTAAGAATAGCCTGCTTGTCTTTTACTAAGATTATCCGAAATGATAAGATATAGGTAAAAGGTTTATAATTATCATATAAATTCCTAGAAGATTTGTAAGAGATCAAACCTATATATATTGAAATCACGCTCATAAAATTATCATATAATAGGGTGCCACAGAAATTTCATTCGCTTGAATTTCACTTAAATTTGTATGAAAAATATGTATGAAATTTAAATGAAATTCAAGCGAAAGCGATTTCTGTGGCACCCCTGATAATCTTATATCTTTTAAGCTTTACTTTAGGGGGAAAGCACGAAGGGACATTATCATTTCAATACAAGTTATCAGTTAAATTCCTTAGGGATTCCTTGAATTACTGTAACCAGATACTTGAAAAAAATGTGTGATAATCATTTGAATATGAATTATCAGATAAATTCCTTGAGGATTCCTTGACCTACTTTATCTATAGGAAACATATTCTGCGATTTTTAGTATAGATTAAAGAACGCTCAGTTGTAAATGATATTGAGAACTGGTTACCCTTCGATAAACATAAGCCTGGCCCATTCCTCCAGCTGTTTGGCCATCGTTTTTTCAATTTTGGCGATGAAGTAGCAAGAAATACTGGGCGAGAATTGGCAGCACCACTCTGTGGTGGGTGGTGGGTGTTGGGTGGATTGTGGGTGGTGCGGGGCAATAGTCGTAGTAGTTGCGAGACTGGCAGGCAAAAGAAAAGAAAAACTTAAACACTGCTTGCATTTTTCATATGACACGACAACTATTTATTACCTCCCTCCCATCCTGTCCCCCTAAGGCCTTCCAGGGATTGACGACTTTGTAGCCCAAAGATGTTGAGCGTCTTTTCTTGAATGTTGTTGTTGTCGTTGTCGTTGTTGTTGTTGCTCTTTTTGTAGTGGCAACCATAAAGTTGGGCCGTAGATGTGTTGTGACCGGTGGTTGTTGAGGCGTCGAGCTGCCTCTTGTTGATGATGATGATGATGCTGATGATGATGATGATGAAGATGATGAAATGCGCATGTGTTGCTAACGGCCCGATTATTTTTATTGTTTATTTGCTTTGATTTTGGCCTCGTGTTATGTTTTGTGTGCTGTTTCTTTCATGTTTTCATTTTCCCTCCACCGGCTGACCATCTGTGTGAGTGTTTATGCGAGTGTGTGTAAATGTGTGTGTGTGTGTGTCCATATTGGTTTGCGCATTTGTGCGTAACGAATAAATTTAGCAAAATAAATAAGGACAATAATCCTTTTGAATGCATTGCAATTGAGCTTTTTACAGCCATTGCTTGCCCTTTAGTTGGGTTTGCTTTGCTTTCTGCTTTACAAACACAAGCAAGTTAAAAGGCTGCAGCTGAGATGCTCGACTGCTGAATACCCAGTAATATTCTCTTTGCAGCCTTTAGAATCGAACACTATGAATAAAATTAGTGTTTAAAAAGCCAATGAATAACAATAAAATTAGAATTGCAATACTCGTATTAAACAAAAGACTAAAATACGTTTTTAAGGTAAATTCAAAATTTTTTTGCCTTGTATTTCTTTATTTTAAAATTGCGGACCCGTTTAAAAATATAAGAAATTGAAAAAAAAAAAACAATTTCTTTTGAATTGTTTAACATATAATTTCTCTGATTGATACGGATGAACAGACGTTGTCTCAAACCCAAAAGTCTTGATCCACTTTGGGTACTGGGTTAAATACTCACTCTCACACACACACAGGGAGTGTGTGTGTGTACGTGCAGCACTTAACTTAACATTGTGCTCAGTTAGAAGAGCCTGGCTCTTGGGCAGCATTCAATTGGCCCAGTGGACCTCGTCTGGGCTAATGCCATTTCAATTTTGCTTGATTTGCATTTCAATTCGAAATCAAATTTTTCAATTGCCAGCTGGACACACACACACACACACACACACACATGTTTGCTCTCTCTCTCTCTCTCTCTCTATCATGACCGACAACATAATTGAATTTGTGCGCACAAAAATTCATAGCATACTTTTCAGCGTCTGCTTTGGGAACGTATCGCATGTAATTGACAAAAGCTGCGCGCCAAGCTGTTGAAATTTCGTAATCAATTTATTTATATTGAGTTAGCATCAAAAAGCATTAACCTTTTGCTTCTTTCTACGTTATTTATACGTATTTTCCCAGTGCAGTGTCAGCAAAAAGAAGAAGCAAAAGCAAAAAGAAAAAAACTCATCCAGACTTTTCACTGGTTAAATGACTGACTGACTGTCTCTCTTCCTCTCTCTGTCCATCTGTCTGTCCGTCCGTTGGTCTGACTCGCATTTATTTGTTAAATTAAAAGCTTCATTGCCTTCCAGTTGTTGTCCGTCGCTATTGGCATTATTGGCTTCACAGCGCACAAGACTTTCAATTAGTTTTATTAGGGTGTACCAAACATTCCATTGACTTGCACCCCGAACCCGAACCCGATCCCGATCCATGCCCCGAGCTAATACTCATTGTGGTTGCCTGGCTTGACTTGGCTTGTCTTCTTTTATAAAATTGGCCTTTTGACTTTTATGCTCAATTTTTGTATTGTGGTTGCGGTGGCGCATTTCATTCGATTGTTTTCGAGTTTTATGAGCGAATTTTCTGTCTTATTGTTGCCGCATGATTGCGCAACACACACACACATACACACAGAGTGTATAATCCAAAATTTTGTACTCTTCATAATGACCTTTGAATTAAGATATTTAATAGTTTCGTTTTACTGTTCTTGCTGAAAGCAAAGGTCATTGTTAAAGATATGAATTAATAACTTTTGTGGAAGTTTTTATGTAAGACTAGCTGATGATTGCTTCCATTGTAGTTTTAGGAATAAGATTATTTGACATTTAAAGACTACAAAATATATGTTTCATAAATTCTACTGGTAAAATTTTAGCCTTTTAGGTATTAGCGTTTGGGCTGTGCTTAAATTTCGATTTGTTCTTACTCTCAAATTGGTTTTTCCAGAAACTTGACTAAGTTCGAGCCTACGAAACAGATTCAAGCTACTGTGAAAATTTCAGCCTTTTAGCTCTTATCGTTTGTTTTTTTTTAATTGATGATAATCATTTTCGTTTTTAAAGTATATTCCATTTTGAATGACTCTAGCACTTTATGACTTTAATATTGTCTGCTTTGACCCAAAACATTCGTTACAATGTTTTACCCAATTCAACAGTGGACTGCAAATGTTTTTGACACGTCAACTCTGTCGGTCAAATACTTTCAGTGCCTCTCAATAGCATCTGCTTTTCATCGTTGTTTTCTCAGTTGTTGCTGAAGTTACACAAAAGTTTTCTGAACAAGTTGAGGTACGAATTGTCGTTGTTGTTGTTGCTGTAACTGTTGTGAGCCGCTAAACACGGCTGGATGAACTTAAAACGAAGTTAGCGCCCAGCAGACCCAGTCCAGTCAGCGCAAGGATGTCGTCTATTCGTACTTGTAACCTGCTTCATTATTGAAAATGTGTCGACGGGGTCCAGTTGCCATAATTCAAGCATGGCCAATGCGGCAAACGCCTGCACCGATTTTTCTGTGCGAAACCGACAAACTTTTACTCGTCTAAACTTTTTAACCCAGTATCAAAAGAGTGCACGGGGTTATGGGTTTGTTGAAATGCCTGTCCGTTAGTGATGTCAATCAATCAAATTTTAAAATCGACAAAAAGTAAATCGAATTGTCAATATATCTTAAAAAGACAGATAAACTTTCATAACGTTTCCAAAACTAATCTGATTTCCAAGCGAAATGTAATTTTGATAATGTTTTGGGCTTTAAATTCATTCTGCACTTAAATCTTATTAATTTCCCTTCTTGTCTTTTAAAAAAATTGAAAATTTGTATCTTTAACATTTAACAGGTACTGGGCATTTTACAATCGAGCAACTCGACTATAGCATGCTAGCTCATTTTTTCTTAACTTTTTACTATTTCACTTTTTCACTTTTCTATTTCCTTTTTCTATTTTGTTGCAGTGAAAAGAAGCTCGAGAACTAAATAAGTTGCAATGTGAAGAGCGGCTCTAGAACAAGTGAAAATCGCGCAAAAAAAAGTATATTAGAAAAAGTAAAAAGTGCAGAGAAGAGAACTTGTCAAGGAGCCCAGAAGGAAGCCCAGAAGCAGAAGTAGAAGCAGAAGCAGAAGCAGCTGCTGTGACGATTGACAAGACAAAAACAAAAACAACTAAAACAAGAACAAGACTAGGCAAAAACAAAGACAAAGCCACAACGGCAAGTGGCAAGAGTTTGACAAGTGGCACAAGTGGCAACCGAAAAGCACGCAGCTAGTTTTTCAACTCAGACCTCTTGTCCCTCTCCTCCCACTCCGATACTTCCCCAATTTGTACCCTGCAGTTTGCAGTCCATGGTCGCATAGCTTTTGTATGCGGCACACATGCCGTGGCCAGAATAAGCTAAGAAGAACAATAGAGCGCATTTCAGGCGCTATGTGCTGGCCAAATACCGCAACGAAATAGAGCATCGACAAGGCCAACAAAAAAAAAACAGAATATTATATAAAATACAAAAAAAAGGAGCAGCAGATGTGTTTCTGTGATGCCACAAGGACGCACTTGAGTACAGCAAAAGCAGCAGCAAAATCAGCAGGAAACTACACAGCATTAGCTTAGAGCAGCAGTAGAAGACAGTCTTCAATTGCAGCATGCGAAAACACAAAGTGCCGCACAGCGGCGACACCAACAGTCCAAGGACAACGACAACAACGGCAACGGCAACAACGACCAGAGGACAACAGGACAACAACGAGACAAGAGCAAACACAGCAGCGGACAGGACAACACTGAGAGAAACAGCATCCACAACAGGTAACTTTGAGAACATTCGAATAATCTTTTAAAATTAAAAAAAATAATTAAAAGAAAAACCCCAAGAATAAAATAAAAAAAATAAAATATATATTTTTATTTTTACAAAATAATGGAAAGCCTAAAATTAAAAAGAGCATGAAAATTAGAGGAAGCATATAAGAAAATTCAAACAAGAGAAAAACATTCAGAGTACAGAATTAGGAAATTCAACTAAAAAATTAAGTCGGAGCACAAAAATGTGAAAGATGAATAGAAAAAATATATAGAGTAATACAATTATGAAAAATCTTCTTTATTAAAATTAAGAAAAGTGGCTTTAATTTTCTGACTTCGACAGAACTTTTTTGATTACAAATGCTAATAATTGTGTTTCATTTGCTCGGTGCAATCTTTGATTAATATTTAAATTTATATTTTATATTATTAAGAAGGAACATTTGAAATATATTCTATATGAAATGTATGATGAAGAAATTAAAATACATTTTATTGAATTTTAAATAAAGGGACACTTTATATTTAAATGTATGTAGACACTCATTGATTCTTTATAATTCTTGATAGGGCAAAAATCTTAGTTTTTTTTTTGCTTATTCTTTTTTAAGAATATTTCTGAAACCTATCCAACATTATTAAGTAGAAAAAAGTGATGAATATACTTTTATAGTCTACTGACTTTTACTTAAAGGTTTTGTATTAGAAAAGCAGAATTCGAAAATATTTTAGAATGGATCGATTTTTAAACAAATATTTAAAATTTTGACTTACTACAATTTGTATATTTTTCCTTTAAGATTCCCAATATTATTTATCGTAATATTTGTTTACTAAACATTTTATTTTTTACATTTTTGTTTGAAATTATTTTGTATACTGATTGTTATTTGTCGTGATTCTTCTAGGGAATTCCTCAACGTCATCCACAGTTGAAATGGAGCAGCAACGCATGTTGCTCGGACATGCCACAGTCGATGGTGCCACAGCAGCAGCAACAACTGCAACAACAGGAGATGCAACACATGCAACTAGTCGCCTTGCAGCGCCTTTGCCATCAGCCGTCAGCTGTCCGCCGCGAGCTGTGGCAAGTTGCAAGGACCGACCGCGATTTAGAGTGCAGTTGATGTCCTTGCTGCAGATCGCCAGCTATGCGTTGTGTCTGTGCGCCTTCAGCTTTGCCCTCTACGCGAATGTGCGACAGACGCGTCTCGAGCAGCGACTTCAGCGCTTGCAGCAACTCGACGCACGCATCGTTGAGCTCGAGTTGCGCCTGGAGCAGCAACAGCTCATCCACTGGCCCGCCGAGCAGGCTCAGATCATTGCCAGTCCCAGTTCCAGCTCCAGCTCCAGTTTCAGTCCCAATTCCAGCAACGATAATATGGAGAATGCCTCATCAGATCACCTGGCGTTGCACGTGCGTCGCGAACTTCATCGTCTGCGTCGCGATGTTTCCTACTTGCAACTGACGCGACGCCAGCAGCGCCGTCAGGCGGCAGAGGCAGCGGCTGCGGCAGCGGGACAATTGGGACAAGGCGGCAGCCCAGTTGCCAATGTCAATGGCGAGTGCCAGTGTCAGCCAGGTGAGTCTAAGAATTCATATAAATTGAACAACATAATATATGCAACGAGGGTTACTAAATAAACTACTTGAAACAAGATGGGATTTTCAACTGATTTATTTGCATTAGATTTAAGTTGAACTACTTTACTATATTACTATTTAATGACAGCTAACTGCGATGATTATTTAAGAAATGTAGAGTATTTTGATGAGTTTATTATTGTCCTTTTGAGGCCCTTAAAATATTCAACATTCATTTCAATTGATGGTATCCAAAAATAAATAAAAAGTTGGGATTTTTAGCTTCTCTTTCTTCGCTTCAGCTCATTTGACAAATATAAATTAATATAACAAGAAACTTGACTGCGAAATTAAATACTAAAAATACTAAATTCAATTAAAATTATTCAAGTGAATAATAACTTATATTAGCTGTTCCAGAATCTACTAGAAATGTGAGGTACATAGAAAAATGACTCGACTGCGACTTGACTTTATTTATTTTAATAGATAGATCTGTAAGATACACCATGTTTAAGCAAGAGTTGACTTAAACCACCTTAATAAACATTTATTAAATGCCCTTTAACTCAAAAAGTGATTTATCGAAGCTGGTTTATTTATTTAAACTGTCGCTAATTTTTGCATGCTAATTTTCAATGCGAACATGATTATTTTGAAGCATAAAAACCTATTGCATTGAAATTTAATACAAAGTCATTTGACTTCCATACACACATGTAGACTTTGAGCTCTTACCACAACTGCTGTGACAGCCCTCGTCGTTGGGCGGAGTTTATTGGCAAGGCTTGTCAATTTCATGGCTTACGCATTGACCGGCAACCGCCTTCATTTGTGGTCTTTGTGGCCTGTCCTATGGTTTGATGCGGAATTGGTCAGACATGTCAGTCACAAACACACTCACACACACTCACACACACTCACACTCACACACACACTCATACATAAGTCAACAAGTCGTGTGCAGGCGTGAAGCCAACGCAATTTAATTATTTGCGTCTGGGCAAATTTATGGCAGTTTAGAGATTTCATTAATTGGAAAAGTGTTTTATTTTTCTCTGGTTTCCCCTCCTCCTCCTCCCCACATAACATACGACAGAGATGGCGATATATGTAGACGTATAATACTTGCCTCTCCCTCTCTCTCGCTGTGCAATTTGTCAGAGCTTCTTTTGTCCTGTGTGTTTGGCTTTCCGCTTTTAGCTTTCAGCTTTCATCGTTCAGCTTGCAGCTTATTTCGCTGCTTGTCTCGTTTGGCATTGTCAAACTTTGATTACTCGGGGATTAGGCGTGTCCTTTGAGTGCGAGAACGTACAGAATGAACCAAGAGTACCAAGGCTGTCAAGGCTGCCATTTTGCCTTGCGGTTTGCATAAATTTTGCTTAAAATACTTTTTTTTTTTAAAAAACTTTTGCGACGCTCAACACAAAACTCGCACACATATCGCTATGCCAGGATCTCTTCCATCCGCCATTGCAATCAGCCTCATGCCTGACCTTTTGCTTATGGGATTTTTTGAAAGGACATGCACAACTTTGTCCTAGTCGAGGGAAGGCGACTCGAGTCGACTTGTGTCCTTTGTGTGCTTGGCGCATTAACGCAATTTGTCTTGACATTCGCACAATTAACTCATCCACTCGAGTGCCGCTAAGCTGCTGGCACAAAACTTTGCAGCTAATCCTGGCCACGTATGGACCATCAGCAGCAGCAGGATCAACCCCTCAACAATCTCTCTCTCTCTTGTCCCTTAAGTTGCAGCTGGAATTGTCCTTGGCCATGTGACGCATACGCAGCGTGGGCCAGCAGACGCTTGGAACTAGGAATGAGTTTTTTTTTCTCCAAAAAAGTATCGAAATTGATATCTAAAATAGGAAAATATAGAATTACATATTAACAAAAATATATATTTTCGTTCAATTTACAAATTCAAGCTTATTCTTGTCATTGTTATGAAAACTAATTTATTTAACATCAACTAAAAGTAGTTCAGCAAAAGTTATTTAAAAACTGAAATTAAAATTTGGAAATTTTGATCTATTTATTATTTATTTATTAAACGTCAATTGACTAAAAGTTCTAAATAAAACATAATTAAAATTTAGAAATTTTATTTTATATTAAAATTAACATAAACTATAAATAAATTTAAAGCTATAACTGAAATTAAAAAAGAAATTAAATATTTAATGCATAAATGTGAGTCCCAAAATGCGGGAAAAGAAAAATTGATTTTAAAAAAATGTATTTAAAAATAAGAATATCGTATCAATAAATCGCACAAATGCACAGATATCGAATTAAATATCTTCAAGTTTTTTTTTTTTTTACTTAATATCGTTTCTCAGTTTCGTTACAATATCGATATTACCACTGTAGATACCCAACTCTAGTCCTTGGTATATAACGCATACGCAGCGTGGCACAGAACTAAATGCTCAGAGCAATTATTTAACAACTTGGCCAATTCGCTGTCCCCTTGTCCTCTTAGGGACAAGATACGACAGAAAAGTTTTCTAATCGATGCGCACGCAGGTCGAAAGTTTCAGCTCTCGGTCCAAGTTTCTTTTCAAAGTCATTGCAAATAAATAAATTTTGTAGTCTCCCCGCTCGACTCCCGACGGCTTTGATAAGCGCGTGCCAGGCGAGAAGGGAGATGAAAATGCCAGGACACAATTTTCACAACTCTGAGCCACACACAATAAATCAAAGCCAATGGAGAGAGGTGTGCTTATCTCAGAGATAGCGAGAGGAAGAGAGAGAGAGACACTCTCTGTCTGCGGCAAAAGTCTTTATAGTCTCCACTCTGCGATCTGCAGACTCAGCTCTGCATGTGAAGTTCGTGCCAAGGACATTGCAGTAAGGCCAAAAAAGGATGCTTTGACTTTGGCCAAGGTACAGTTAACAGTCAAGTCAATTATTTCCTTTGCCTTTTGAGTTTGCAATTGATAAAATTACGGGTAATATGACAAAGTTCAACTACGGCAATGCAATACGAGTAGATAGAGAGGCAAAAGATAATCGCAGGCACAGTGGGCAAAAGCAATAAATCTCTAAAAATTAACATGATGAGCAAAGAGCATTTTTAAGCAGATTTTAATTATAAAAAAAATCATTAATATAATTACAGTGGTCATAAATAGCAAATAACTGAAAGTCTTCATAAATTAAATAAGAATTAAATTGAATTTCTAATTGAAAGAACAAAGTATTTAAAATAAAATTAATAATTAAGAAAGAAAAATAATCATTGGCAAAATGGACAAAATAGGCAAACAACTCAATATTAATATTATGATTTTTAAAAGAGTTTTTAATTGTAAAAAAAGCATGTAAATATTTAAATCAAAAATATATAAATATAATAAGGAATCGTAGATAAAAATTAAAGAAAATCGATGACACAGTGAGTAAAGACAGCCAATTACTGAATGTGATCATTTAGAGTCAATGAGTACAAAAATTGATTATTGAATGACAATAATTGCTATATAAATAGCAAGTTACAATATAATAAGAAATCCTAGGTATAAAACAGGTATAGAAAGCAAACAACTGAATATTATCATGATGATAGAGGTGTTTAGAAAAGAGTGAACAATTGCATGCCAAAATGCCTATTAAGTCCCACTGTGCACCCCTATGCCGACTCTTGTCAAACTGCAAATGACATTTGGCCACTTCTCATTCATTCTGTGCTCATCAGCCTCCCCGCCCCCTCCCCCCTCCACTGACTGCTACCCTATCATCCACACACTCATCTCATCTCATCTCTCCATCTGTTCATCTGGGGATGCAGCTCTTGGTTCTGGATGTGAACCTTGATGTCTATGGGACGATGGTGCGAATTGTGCATGGAGGTTTTCCAAGCGATGACGTTGACTCTCTAATGCTGACCATACTCGAACTCTCGTTCCCCTCTCTCTCGGTGGACTAGTCCCTCAATTTATCATAGCCAAGCGCAAAATCCACTTTACCAACAACAACAACAACAACAACAACAACAATGACAACAACCACTGGACAACGTTTGACGGGCTCAACGGGCATCGTTTGGCTGCGTGTGACATTTTGCAAGCCAAAATATGTAGAACATGCCACAGAGAGTGAAAGAGAAACAAATAGACAAACGACACTCACTCACACACACACACACACACTCAGACACTCACATGCAGATGCAGAACCGTTAGAGAAAATGGCATATGAACTATGGAAATTCCCAATTAGGTTTTAATGCGTACAAGTGCTTTTTATTCAGTGCAATTTCTCACAGAGAGCGCACACAGAGAACAAAGCACGAAACCAACTAGGAATTCTCAACGTAAACACATTCAGCTCACGTGCTTAGCTCCCCTCTCTCCCCTCTCTCTCTTCTTGCCTCCCTTTCGCCCTCTCCCTATAAGAAGTGTCGTTTTTTTCACACAGCTGCTGTTGCTTTGGATTTGGCTTTGGCTTTGACTCGTATACTACTATTTTTGCCAGTCATAAATTTCAATCACGTTGTCAGGATAACACCGAGTGGATAGACTCATATGTCTCCCGGCTGCTCTTCTCCATCTCTCTCTCTGCCACTGTCTCTCTCTCACTCACTCTCTCTATGCATACGAGGGTGGACTAATAAAAAGAAAAACGCACTTATTTTTGAATGTCAATAAATTTATTTTTCAACACATTTCTCTTTCAATGCATTTGACTTTATTTGCCGTCATAAGTTCTAAAGTAAACATTACGTTTTCCAATTATTTGCTGACTTTCAAATTTTAATATTTATTTAAGAAAAATACACACTTAATTTTTCAGTGCGCTTGGCTTATTTATTTATTATTTAATTCAGATATAATACAAAATAAAAAATGAAATAAAAAATATTTTGCTATATACAGTCGAACTTCCCTAACTCGAATCACCATTATCCAAGAAAAAAGTTCGAGTTAGGGAGACTTCGAGTTAGGGAATTTTTTTTTTTTAGTTTTTTAAAAGAAACTACAAATGCATTCAATCATAAATACATTTAAAATTGCAAATTTTTCTTATAATTTTCAACAAAAAAGGATTCCAGTTTGATCAAGACCTGTTAATATTCTCAAAATTTGGTTTCTTCGTTCTTTTGCTGTATCCAGAAGAAGTTCCCGATTCAAATGTCATCATAATTAATATTTCATTTTTTAACATAATGAAAAAGGTTTTTGCTGAGATACCATATTTTTCAGCAACTTTAATTTATTTGGTCTACTTTCAAATTCCTTAACTACTAATAAGTTTGAATATTTCCTTAAACATTTTTAAACATTTTAGTACACTGATGCGCTGACAAAGAAGTACATTTTGATCATCTTTCCTAAAGCAATTTCACAGGCCTAAATAATTTTTGATGCAATATTCTATCATATTACATCACCATATGTTAAGGTACATCAATATTACATATCCAAACGAGTCGGTAACAAAAGTATAAAACAGAAACGAAAAAAAAATGCAAACTTTATTGGAGATTTTCCCGAAAAATTCGACTTACGGAAGTACGGGCCAATATTTTTGTTCGAGTTACGGAGAAATTCGACTTATAGAAGTTCGAGTTAGGGAAGCAGATTTGTATGAAATTTGCTCAGTAAACGCTATTGCCACTCGATTTTGTTCGAGTTAGAGAAAATTCGAGTTAGGGAAGTTCGAGTTAGGGAAGTTCGACTGTATATATGTCTATATATAAAGATAAAGTTGATGAATTACGCTTTCCAATATAATTTAAGTTCAATTAAAACATTGATATATTTTTTTTAACTCCAACCACATTGATATTCACAAAATTGTATTTTAATATTTTTAGTAAATTTGTTTTATAAAAAATTATAGTCTGTTTACGATACTTGACTTATCAGTCCACCCTCGTATGTTGTTGATGCTGCGACCATTAGGTACCAGGCTAACCACCCTGCAGCCTCCACCCTCCACCCTCCAGTCATCATATTCGACCTCCTCTCTTTCCTCTTTCCTACTGTGCGGTTTTAGAGCGTGCCAATGCAGAAGAAGAACAAACTCTCCCTGCTCCTTTTACTACTACTTCTCCAGCTCCTGTTTTTGCTGCTTCTTCTGCTCCTTCTTCTGCACCTTCTTTTTCTCGTACTCGCCCCAATGTTTGTGGCACAGACGCTTGTGTTTTTTGGCCTGAACTGTAGCCCAAAAACCAAACGCAGACTGGGCCACACCTCGACTCGACTTGGGCCATATCGATTGTCGCTACACATCAATTGATTTCCTTTTCGTTTTCAATTTGGCATGCTTTCTACCCCCTTTTCCTCTTCCCGCTGCTTCACGCTGAGCATTTTGTTTATGGGAGTTGTTTGTTTTGTTCTCTGGCCATTACTGTTGGCCCATTGGTCCTGTGTTTGGTTGTTTGTGACTTTGCGTGACTTCTGGCTTACCTGAAATGTCCAAACACGCCTTGATTACCATTTAAATGCTGCGCTAATAGGCCAATAAACCAGTCGACAGACGACAACCAGCAACAACAAAAACAACACTAATAAGAATAAGAAACAGCAACACAACAACAACACAAAAGCGGCAGCAAAATTATTAATTAGTGAAACAAAATTAATGCTCAGATGTCGACATTATTTGTGTGTTTGCCATTCCACAAGATTGTGCGTCTTTCTCCCACACACGACGCAACATTGGATGCCACATTTGTTGACAAATTTATTTATTTGCCATGCGGCATGCAGCCTACCCCCTGCCCCGCCCCTTTTAGCCCACTTTGGCCATGTATTTTGTTTTATTTGCGGTTCCAGCTGCTCATCGCCTGTGGCGGCTGTTCTGCGTCAGAATTTCACGATGTATAAAAAATGCCATTAAAAATAACCCAAGAGAGAGACAGAGGAAGAAAGAATGAGAGTGAGAAAGATAGACTGATGGGAAATGCAGCAAATAGCGGCAAACTCTGAGCGAAAATGAAACGAATTCATTGGCAGCATAAAATAAATGAATTACCAGCAAAAAATTTCATAAATTTTTATTTAACTCTCATTCCGATTCCGATTCAAACTGCGTGTTTGTCCCACAATTTATTTTCAACACATTTATTTATTTTTTTTTTAACACAAGAGCCAATTTCAGATGTCCGTCAGGGGGACAGACAGCAAGTCAGTCAGGTGAGAAGTTCATTAAAATGTAAATAAAAAAAACAGTTCTCGTCGAGCATTTTTGGTTTGATATGCAGTAAAAATCGAGGGTATGTTTATATTTCATAATAAAAATGTATTTGTTGATTATTATCACTACATAAAACAATTGAACTTATTTTTTATGTTAACAAGATAATTATGCAAATATAATTAATATTCAATTTGTATTAAAGAAAAAATTGTAATATATCGCCAATGATTAAATGTAAGCAAATTTCTTTTTTACTCAAAATATCAAGAAAAAGCACATACAAGTTATTTTAATTACATTTACATTAATATATTTGAAAAATAATTATTATAATAATATTTTATGATTTTTATATACAAATTTTAATTTAAATAAATACAAATTTATATTGTTAAGTCTATCTGAAATAATTCATTCAGATATTTATTTAAAGTATAATTTTTTGTATCTATTAAAGACTTTATACAAGTATTTTAGCCACAATAACTGGCCTATTCACAACATTGCAGCCATTCATCAAGTGTTCAAGTTCAACTGTGAAATAGAATCATTTCAATCTTGTAACTGCCATGTGTGTGTATCTTGTATCTGTATCTATGTATCTCTAAATCTATCTGCAGCTGCGACCGGATCTGCAACTGTCTGGGATGTTTGGTTAGTTTATTAGCCGCATATGCGCGGATTTCTTTTTTTTTATTTTTTATTTTGAGTTTTCGGTTACGCTTGTGCCTGGGCTTGGCTTTGGATTTGGCTTTAGATTTGGTTTTGGTTTTTGGCTTTGGTTTTGGCTTTGGATTCGTGGTTGCGTCTTATTGCCTGGTTCCTGGAAATTGAGGCGCGTTGGCTGCTGCGTAAATATTTCAGCGCCAAACTGAAATTTATTCGACTTGCGGCTCGACATTTGACAAGCCAGCCAAGTTGCCAAGTCGGCTAACGATACAGTTCCAATTGCCAGAGAGTGGTGAAAGGGGAAAGGGAAGGTGGGAATTGGGAATTGGGAACTGAGAACTGGGCGTGCAATGCCTGTAAACAGATTTCATTTTTATACATTTACGTGATTTTCCAGCGACAATTCAGCGAGTCGAGGCGACATCGCCGTTGAGCGACGCACATGCTCCAATTTCGTGGCATGCCTCACGTACACGGCGTCCAATGGCAACTCCATGGCGTGGCATCCTCACTGCCAGTGGCACTGGGAACGACTACGGCAACGGCAACGGCAACGGCTGCTTTATGATTTATTGCCTTGACACTGCGTGCTCTCTGTACTCTCCCCTGTACCTCCGCCCCTTTGCCTTCCTCTCCTGTTGCCCCCTTTGAAAGCCATTGGCTGTTGGACGAGGTGTCGTTTGTTATACCCGTCACTCGTAGATTACAAGGGTATATTGTATTCGTTGTAATATATTTAACAGGCAGAAGGTGGCTTGAGGCAGACCCTACAGAGTTTATTATATATTCTTGATCAAAAGCAGTGAGATACATTTTGTTTTAACATCTTTCCAGAATCCTTGCCGGCCAGTACTTATAAAAAAGGTCTACCACCTGCACTAAAAAAGTTAGAGGCATACAATTTGGTATACGCACCTTTGGGAAAATTCTACAACATTCTTTGGTGTTAGACATTTCCTTGCATTATTATCTATTAACCTATCTAATCGCATAAAGATAGGATAAATATAACGTTAGTTATGACTGTTTTTCGATTTTAAGCAATGCAGCTTTTAAAGTAGAACACCCCTTGCAGTGTTGAAAGCTTCCTTTTAATATTAAAAACGCTCCTGCTTAATTGTAATAAAATCAGATAAAAATAAAGTTAGTTATGGCTGTTTAAAGTTTTCAGCAACGCAGCTTTTATACTTTATCGGACTTTTCAGTGTTGAGCACTTTTTTTTATGATTATGGTCGGATAATAATTAGTTTAGAAGTTAAATGCATACATTCGAGCTTAAAATTCTTAGCTACCACTAAGAAATATGAGTACCAGGTATCTTAAAGTCGAGCACACTCTGCTGTAGTGCTCTTACTTGATGTTACCATCGCATTGTTTGTTTGACTGACACACACAAAAACTACTCGTCGTCTGCTACGTAGGATTTGTCGACATTTTGCTGCTGCTGCTGCTGCTGTTGCTCCTCGTGGGATTTGTGCAACGCGTGGCAGACACACTCGTCCCATCTGTCTGTCTGTCCGTCTGTCTGTCTGTCCATCCGTTCAACTGTCCGTCTGTCTACATTTAGCGATAAATACAAGTTTTATGATGGATAATAAATGGCTTCATTCGCGTTGACAAATAGTCTGGTTGTGTTTTCATTTGTTTTTCCTGCTGCCATGTCTACGATAGTCTTTTTGCCATTGTTTATGCCTCCTTTCTTCACTCCCAGCGTAGATTCGGCTTCCGCCATTGCCATTGCCATTGTTATTGTTATTTGTTCCTCGGGGTTCTTCCTGGTCACCAGATAAAGATGATGTATTACCAAGGCGTCAGGCCACGTCGCCAAGTGGGTGGATTATGTTTTCAGGTAGGATTAGCAATTACGCTTATAAATAGAAATACATGCTATTTATCATCGGGCATTTGGTTCGCAGCAATCTGTGCATTAAATCGCCAGAAAATTCGCTGCATAAAAAGCCAAACGCTAAACGGCGTTTCAATTGAAGGATAGAGAGAGAGAGAGAGAGGAACAAAGTGCTGACTAACGTGAATTTTATTGCATCATTTGAAATTTGAAATCTGAAATTCGAAATTTGAATATGCCACCCAAAATCCATAGACAAATTATAGACATTGTTTCTATGGGCCAGGCCACTCCCTGCTTTTATGGCAAAATAATAATAATAACAATAATGTTTTTAGCCTTTTATGCTGCATAATTTTCCCAGACACGTTCGGACAGAGATATGAGTGCTCTGGCCTCAGATATTCATTTTCAATTTTCGACTATTTATGCAAATTGAGCCTAAATATGCATAAAAGTTGAAAATGTCATCAATTTTTTTTCGGATTGTATTTTTAATATGCGCAATCCATAAAAGCGCAAAAATAACACTCATACGCCCCGTCGACACAGCACGGCACGGCTCATTAGGCCACAAATTCAGAGATTTCTACGGCGACACGACTTGTGTCTCACAGTCTTTTTTTTTTTATGTTTCAATCAATGAAGAATGAAAATGAAAAACAAAACCTGCCATCAATGTCACAGTGTTTAACTTGTCTTCTTTTCGCTTTGGACATTTGAAGTGTTTTACAATCTGGTAACACAATCTGTCTGTAAAGAACCAATACTAACTTCTAGTCTAGTCTCCAGACTCCGACGAGCGAAAGTCAGCATCGAAATCTCAATTCGAATCAATCTTCAAACGTTTCCCATATCAATTTCATTGAATTTCTTAGACACATCAGCATTCTCGTAAATCACAATCGATCATTGTCGAACAAAATACATAATAATCGTTAAAGAAATAACACGCATAGAAATAATCAGTTGAAATCAGAAAATTGCTGGAGAAACACGAGCATCGAGCAATTGGTTGACTGCTGAGTCTCATAATTAAATTTGGTTTTTACATCTTTTTCCCAGAAAATTCAATAAAAAACATCGACCCT
Source organism: Drosophila suboccidentalis (assembly GCA_037043435.1). Lineage (NCBI taxonomy): Eukaryota > Metazoa > Arthropoda > Insecta > Diptera > Drosophilidae > Drosophila > Drosophila suboccidentalis. The sequence continues at coordinate 373,258 of JBAMBK010000678.1, read as the reverse complement.
GAAAAGGGAAGTTGGCCCGTTTCTCATTTCAGCTGCCACTGTGCGTGGTGCAATGCACCAATAATCGAGCATGTAAACGAGATAAAAGGGACGGGGACGGTGACGAGGGGAGAGAGAAACGAACTGGTTTTAATGTTGATATATTATGCCTCGTCTGTAATATGAGACCCAAGGCGATGCGACGCTATGCGTCGTGGCATCTACAATTATGGCATAAATATACATACAGATCTATATATATAGTATATTTATTTTCCTTTGTCTTCTCCAAAGAGCGATAAGATTACATTTCTCAATTCTTATAAAAAATTGCACGGTTAGATGGCTTTTGAAGTTAACAAAATATTTAAGGCTACCCATTGATTGGGCATGGGAATCTGAGCAGCGTCTTAGTCATCATGTGAGCTGTGTGAGAAAGGGGAGAGTTGATAATGTTCAACACCTTGTGATATTCCTAGTTTCCGACGTTTAGTCATAGCAAATGTCGCGCGTGTTTTGTTGACATGAAAAACCGTTTTCCCATCAGCTATTTTATGTCTCATATGACGCACTTTGAAAAGGTTGTCAACCACAAACACAATTAGGACGAAAAAGTCATAGGAAGCTAGACTCGACTGTAAGAGACCCTGTGCTTAATATGTAAAAGAAGAAAATTAAATTTTCAATACTTTTCAACTTTTTTCCTCGATTTTTCACCAAAAATATTTTGATGCAGAAAAATTCTTCAAACAACTTTAAGAGTGAAATTTTGAAAAATATTGTTGCTAGTATTTTTTATGATTTTTTGAAAATTGCAAAAAAGCCACTTTTTGCATGAAAAGTAGGAGAAATGGGTTAAAATGGTAATTTTTAGGATTTTCAAAAAATCATATATACACTGGCGAACATATTTATTGGCACAGCAAACATTTTGAGATTTGGGAGCTTAATTGTTCCCCTATCGTTAACATATTGGCATCAATGGAAAGGTCATTTAAATTCCGTTTGAATGATATAAAACTTTCCTTAACCCATTAAGTACCCTTCGAAAATTTCAAACTTATGTAAAAGTCAATTTTCGAAACTTTTTTCCTCGATTTTTTTCAAAAAATATTTGAATGCAAAAAAATTCTTCAAACAATTTAAGGAGTAACTGCAAAAAAAATTTTTCAAAAATGTTTTTGCTAGTATTTTTTATAATTTTTTGAAAATCCTAAAAATTACCATTTTAACCCCTTTTTCCTACTTTTTACACAAAAAGTGCCTTTTTCGAAATTTTCAAAAAATTATAAAAAATACTAGCAAAAATATTTTTGAATTGCATTCAAATATTTTTTGAAAAAAATCGAGGAAAAAAGTTTCGAAAATTGACTTTTACATGAGTTCGAAATTTTCGAAGGGTACTTAATGGGTTAAGGAAAGTTTTATATTATTCAAACGGAATTTAAATGACCTTTCCATTAATACCAATATGTTAACGATAAGGGAACAATTAAGCCCACAAATCTCAAAATGTTTGCTGTGCCAATAAATATGTTCGCCAGTGTATATTTTGAAATATACTCGTACTAATCAAATAATTAATATTTTGAAAATACGAAATCCTGTACATTATTAAAGTATTTATTTTCATTAGTGAAAAATTTCCAAAACAAATTTGATCTAGTTGGGATATAAAGCAAACTATATACTAAGTTTGGTGTATCTAGCTCTTATAGTTGAGATGTAGATGCTCATACTGTTGGACCGACAACTTGACCAACTTAAAAGACTCCTTTGCTCTTTTAAAGTACAGGGTCTAAAAAAAGGCAAAGTGTTGCCTGGAATTACCTTCCTTTGTTGTGGCTGTCTGATTCATCAGGTCGAGTTTGAGTTTGAGTTTGAGTACTCGTATCTACTCCCGGCCATCCTTCGCTTTTCGTGCTAAAACTCAATCAAAATTGTCGCCGTTTGTCAATGACGGCCACGTCTAACAGTTGACAGAGTCTACTATGTATAGTATACTCCTCATTCCGCCCTCTGCCTAGACGCGCCCCTGGCGTGCAATTAAGTTGCGCTTTGCTTTGTGGGTTTTTCCTCCTTTTCTATTTTTTTGTGGGGCACGCCTTGTTGCCTCTGCCACGCTGTCTCCCCACCTTAGGCATCTGCATTTGCATTCGCCGAAACGCATTGTCAGACATGCAACATCGTTAGATGACAACGACGACGACGACGACGACCACGATTCGACTATACTATGTACATATATACTGGCCACCGCGTCTGAGTTTCTGTCTCTGTCACACTCACTATCTCACTTTGTGTCTGCACTATGGGAAATTTTTTATTGCTTTGGCATTATTTATTTACCTACACTCTAGCACAGGCTGCTGTCTACCAATAATGGGCTGGAATAGTCGAAAAAAATTCATTTTTTCGTAAGAAAAAAAAAAAATGATAATTACAAATAAACTTTTAAACCAAGTTAAGACTTTTGGTGCAATTTCTATTATTTTTGTAAGAAATATAAATCAAATAACTTAACTTTTAAAAATTTTAAAAATGGTTTCCATCATATTATTAGGTTTATAGACATTTCTGTATCCACAGTGTTTAAGTTAAAATGGTTGTTTAAGCCCCATTCAGACGAGCACTTTTTCACCGACACTTTTTGTCATATTTTGTCAAAAAGCTGTCCGTGTCGCGTAACCATACAAAATTTCAAAGCGTCGGTAAAAAACCGACGCTCACCGATGGAAATAGAACACGTTCTATTCCATCGGTGAGCAATGGTGAGCGACACGGACGGTTTTGTGACACAAAGTGTCGGTGAAAAAGTGCTCGTCTGAATGGGGCTTTAGTTATTGCCCAAACTTGTGACTAGCTCAATAAATTATAGGTATTCATGAACGCTGAATAATATCAATATGTTGTACAAAATAAACGTAGAAGTGTTTTTCAGAAGTGTCAAATGAAATGTTTGATATTTTCCAAGACAAATCTTTTGAAATACATACAACGGCTTGTATCAATAACGGCTTCAAGTAAGATATCAGGAGCAAACCTATTGGATATTGTGTTTTTAAGTACGAGGTTTTCCCATGTGTTGGCATTAAAAATTGCTCAAATTGCATACCTTTGGCAAATGAATTAGTGACTGAAATATAGCCAATTTGGCCCATAGTGTCTCTGCCTATTTCTGCGTACAATTGGAGCGTCAAAGCGTTGCTTAAATCTAATCAAAATGCGAATGTGTCGTCGTTGATGTCGCGTTTTGTTGTTCGACTCGTTGTAGTAGTCGTTGTAGTTGTCGCCTCTTTACCAACCGTTTTAGCCATGATTGTTGTTGCTGTTGTTGTTGCTTTCTTTTTCGCACTCTGGCCATGGCTCAATGAAGCATTCGTGTTCGTTCACAGACCGTAGGCTGATCAGCCGCCATTCAAATTACCAGCAACAACAGGCGACAAGTTTTTCAAGTGCTTTTCCATGGCATGCAACACCTTTTGACACGCTCGTTTTTCGTTTTCCCCTGCCGTTTTCCTCCAGTTGCCAGTTTCGTCTGTCGTCTCATTATTCCCTAGAAGTCGATGGGCATAATTGATCACTGGATATGTTTGAGAGCTCGCGAGAAAGCGATGTGGCCCATCATTTGATTAATTTTACTTTGCTTAATATTTGTGGAAATAATATTTATTCAACATAGAATGATTACAAGTTTTATCTATCTATCAATCATTATTATTATTAATTCAGAATATTATTTAAACAAAAAATAATATTTCTAGTAATTCTGATCATAAAAATAATAAAATAGTATATTTAATTAATGCAATTTAATTAATATTTCATATAATTTGATTTTAATAAATGTTAATTAACCCATAAAGATCATGTTGTTCTTTTTAATATATATTTAAAATGATCATATAAAATATTTCTTAATTTTTTCATATCATTTTTGCGTGTTGATTGTTTTATTCTTTTTTTATGTTAATTTTTAGCTGGCAATTGATCACAAACATAATTATTAAATGACAGTTATTTGGAATATAAATGACATCAAATCATTGGCTAGTTATGTAAACAATTTATTGACATATTCAATTAATTTAAACACTTTTAGATTCTACTCTAGTAGTGTATAAATGTCATCGACTTGAGGAATCTAGTTTTCAAGCTTTCTGGTTTTCACAGCCATCGTTCATAGGCTCCTCTGTCTCCAGTCCGAGTCCAACTCCGTCTCTGAGTCTGACTCTGACTGTGACTCGATTTGGCCCGAGCTGAGGCTTTTGCGGTTGCTTTGTTACGACCAGGCTGACACTCTGCCAGTCTGTGGCTTTTGTCACACTCATCTTCGTCGCCGTTTGTCACGTCAATTTCATTGGAATTGCATTTTGGCAAGAGCAGCAGACACAGACACAGACACAGACGGAACGCATGCGTTGTTGGCCAAGTTGTTAACCTGCCCCTGTCCCTGTCCCTGCCTTCCCCTTATTCTTGTTGGAGCACCCATTGCTGGCCCAATCACATGCCAGTGACCAGTTTGTCAAGTTGTTGCAAGCGCAGCTTACAAATTTAATCATCTTAAAGCGACAACGTCAGCTTCTTTTATCCTCCCTCTTTCCACTGCTCTTTGCTGTTGACTTCTCTATGCTCCACTTGTCCTCCCCATTCCCCTTCCCTTTGCCCTTCCCTTTTCCATTCATAACTATGCAGCTCTTTTGGATTCGAGCTGCGCGTTGCGAGTTGTAGTTCACATTTCGTATGCAAGACATCGCTGCATTCTGGAGCAGCTCTCCGCACAGTGGGACGAAATCAAATTACGAGTATGCAAAGTGCGTTTTCTTTGCTGTGCTGGATATTAAACATTTCCCCTCCTACACTTTATACGCTGCTTCCCCTTTCACTTAACACCTCTTCTCGTAGGCACTCATGTGTGGCGCTTCTTATTGTTGTCTTGTCTTTTGTTGTTGCTTTTGTTGTTGTTGTTGTTGTCTTCATATTTATTTATATTTGGCCTTTTAGCATCTTCCAAGTGTCTTACACTCCACACTCCACACACACATCGCATCGCATCTCATTGCATAAACAGGGCAACATTTACATAGTTAAACATATTAAGCATCTGAAATGCATTTTCAAGTTGCACTTAGAGGGCAAGTGAAATGCTTGAGTAAACAATAACAATAACAACAACAACACAACGCTAACAAACATACGATAAGTAATAGGCAAAGATAGGTAGCCAGAAAGAACAACAATCCAATACGGTATCTCATGCAAACGCCGAATACTTTTATAAGTATTACAAAAAATTCAAGCAAAAACTAGAAAATTTAAAAAAGAAAATAAATTTTAGTTTACCAAAACGGGATAAGCCTTGTAAACTAATATTACAAACCATATATTACAAAATTTAAGAGTAATATATGAAGAGAATTAACTAAAGATAAATTTATGGAATCAAAATCTAGAAATTTCAAGTATGAAAATCATGAAAATAACTAAAATTGGAAATAATTTGCTAGATATTTTGTTTTAAGCTGTGATTTTGCATTCACTTTTTAAAAATTGAAGCCCAAATATTTAGACTTCATGTAATGTTTCTAATGTAAATTTTCTTTATCACAAATTTTTGTAAGCATAAGTTATATATACAATTTGATATCATTCGTCACAAAATTGAATATCAGAAATTTGTAGGCATGGAAATGTTTTTTTTATCTCATACAGAGGTATTTTTTTGAAGATTTCTTATTACAAGCTTTAAAAAAAAACTTTTTTGGGATTTTTTTAATTCAATTCTTAGCATTTGTGGCCCACTGTGCACTGTGACAGGCATCGATGTAAGGGCAACGTTTATAAGCTGGACCAATGCCAAAGCATTGTCAATTAAAGTCAACAACTCAACGACAACAACAACAACAACTGCAACAACAACTTGACAACAATTATAGACATAACGTTATGGCAACTAGGGTCGTCGCTTTATCAACAACAACACAAACAACAACAGCAACAACAACATGAACAACGTTGCCCGCATCGCAAAGAACCTGAGGAAAAAAACAAATAGCTGAGAATCACATTTATTATGTTTAACAAACCCAAATGGCGTCAACGTTCTGACACCTTCAACTTGCAGTATATATGTATATATGCCGAGTTCAAGATCCAGATGAAGATACAAATATGTATCTTTCTTCTTAGTTTTTTTTTTTTTCATTTTATGGCTGTGGGATGCAGCTTAAAGTTGTCACTACAAATTGGTTATGCTGGAAATGGGTTTCAGTTTGGGCTTACAAAACTTTGGGTTCGCTGCTTGATTAAGCGCCATAAATCTTCAGGGTCATAGCTTGAGATACATTTGTAACTAGACCAAAAGAATGGGTCCGCACCATGTGTTCCCTCAAACGAAATCTCTTTTCATCGTTTTGTTTAACAAAATGCGTGTGAGATTTTTGTATTTGTTAAAGATTCTTCAGCGAGTTCAACGCCTGGCATCGTCTTTTGTATCTTGTATCTATGCCATTGTATCTGAGAGTGCGCTGCTCTCTTCACAGTCTCGCATTCAGTCTCACATTTAACACTTTATATAATTTATTGTAATTCCGTTGCTGCTATTCACTTTGGGCTAGGTTTTTATATGCGACAGGCAGCTGTTAACAAAACGGTTTCCACATAAAACTCACACCTTCGCGTCTCGTCGGCATAGATACATTTGGTTGCAGTCTGCAGCTGAAGAAGAAGTATCTAAGTATCTGCATCTACGCTTAGACTCGTCTACTCTTATTGCTGTCAAACCCACTCAAATTTCAGATAATTTGTTCGTTTTCTTTTGGCCATCAGCAACAAATTGCACCATGCAGATTTGATGCTGATTTCTAGTACGTGTTACTTGTGATTTTTGTAATTTTCAAACGGTCTTAAGTTTATGATTTCCTAGCGGAATTTTATCATTACTTCACCTTTAATTTTATTTATTATTTTCCAACACTTTTCAAATTTTTCATACTAACCCCTTGACATTTATTCATTATTTTGAGTTGATCAAATATTGGCTGTGATTGAATGAAGTTAATTAACCAGTTGACAGCACAGTGCCTGCCAAAAATATGCCTTCAATATTCACCACCCTTAATGCTCATTAATAATAATCCCACGTGTAAACATTGTTGCACTCTCTGAGCCCCTTTTTGACATTGTGTCACCCTTCGTTAATTGCCATTTGTTGCAACTTGCATGGCTCAAAGCATGCCCCTTAACAGTTTACCCCTCTTCTTTACCCTTATTGCCTTTATCGTACCCTGCACAGTGGTACATTTTAATGATTTGAGCTCGGAATATTCAATTAATAATTTTTGAAAGTCTATTTAAAAAAATATTGAGAACTTCATTAATATCTGTGATTTATGTATTCATGGATTTAATTAACTATAAGCTCTTGAAGTTGCTGTGTACTTTTTTCATACGTGTACTTAACTCCATTCACTCTTGTTTTAAGAGTCGAAATTACAATCATATTGCAATTTATTAAAAGTGTCAAATGATTAAAACATCGACCAATAAAATGCGATAATATTGAATAATTCCTTTGGTTTGCTTGTTATGCATAAACACTTTATTAACGTATTCAATATATTAAAAAATGTTCAATTTCAAGGTCGTGTATCTTTTGTCATTTTTTTAATTATTGAGAGCTGAAATGACCACAATGTGACCACAGTGCTTTGTCGGTTATTACAGTGCGTTCGATCTCTTTGGCAGTGGCTTTTGTGCTAGAATAGCTCTGTTTACATTCCTGTTAACCCGCCACACGCATCAGCATCACCATCAGCATCACCATCATCATCAGTAACATCGGCTTTGGGCTCAGGGATTTGGGAATCGGGCTTTACCTTCTCTGTCGTTTTTCTCGTTTCCTTGCCTTTGTTGACGCTCTTTGCATGTCAACGGGCTTAGGCAGGGAGACGCCTCTGCAGCCACAGCCACAGCCACAGCCACAATCACAGCTACAGTCAGAGCCGCAGTTAAAGCAGCCTCCGCATCTGCCTATGCAACTATAGTATGCCTAGACCATCGTCACTTCCTGTCCTTTTCTGCTTCACTTTATCCCCTCTCTTATTACCTCTCCATCTGCCTACCGCATCGCCCATCTGTCCGTCTGTTTGTCTCGCCGCCTCGTTGTTCTCCTTTGTGTGCGATTTGAGTATCTTCATCGCCTTCAGCTTGTTCTGTTGCTTTTGCAAAACTCGTTTGCATATTGTCATAATTTCTGCACTCACACACACTCACACACTAACTACACACACACAAAACCTTTGTGTGTGCCTCTTTGCCGTTTTTTGTTTAAACAGCTCAGTTGAGTTCAGCTTAGCTCAGCTCATTCCCTTCCCCTTCTTTCCATTTGCTTGCCTTTTCTGCAGCACCATCGACAATTGCAGTTGCAGTCGACGTCGCAGTCGGCTGCGCAGTCAACGTCGGCAGCACCGACTGCCATTTGTGGCAAATGTAGCATGTTTTATTGTTATTTTGATTGCATTTATTGTATTTTTAAGCCTCATTGTTGTGAGCCAAAAGCCGCCCGCCTCTCGTTTACCAACGTTTACCTTATTTACCCTTTCTTTCTAATGCCAACGGGTATATCAATGCAGTCGCACAGTTTGTCAGCTTGTCATGGATTTTAAAATAATGAATATTTATCTTTAATGTTAATTTTTTTAAATGAACACAACTTTTAGAAAAAGTATAAACTGTACAAAACTTAAGTGTCTTACAATCTGAATATTTTCTCTGTTTTAACCAATTTTTGGTGCTGGGCGCATTATATTAATGAAAGGTATTAAGATTTGATTAAAAAGAAAAGTGAGAATTTCATCTTTCTAGCTCTAACCGTGAGCCTCTTGAGCCTTCAATGTTGAGTCTGGGCGTACCTTTAAAATAGAATGAAATGAATGAAATATAATGAAATTTGATTTGAGCAATGCTTTTTATGCTATTTTACCAATTTCAACTCGATCCTGTTAATAGAGTATTTGAAAAATACTTGTTTATCTTGGCCATTTGCTTAACGGAATGCAGGCAGCCGTTGCATTTGGTCGGTAATTTGCCATTTGCATTTCCCGATGTTGATTGTCCATTAGCGCGTTCAGGCGAACATCGAGTGCCTCTTAAGCGTTTCAGTATCTGAGTATGGACGAGGTGTCAGTTGGCCAGACAGTGCGACAGTTAGTCAATCAGTCAGTCAGTCAGTTAGGCAGGCAAGTCTAATGCAGTTCTCTTAACGTTTTCACAGGTTTTGGTTCATTTGCGTTTGTCTGACATTAAAAACTCGTTGAGAGTAATTAGGCGTGTATTCGTCCACTTTAAGAAAGGAAGATGCGTCATGTCAATTGAAGTAAATAGATACAAAAGTGATAGGAATATAGTAAAATCATACTTTGATTATCAAAACTGGGAGATCAAATTATTTAGAAATTCATGACATGTTAAACTGGGAAATATAAATGAAACAAAAATTGAGAATAAATATTGTTAGGAAATTATATGCAAAAGTTAGGAATATTACTATTATAAAGTATTCCTTTTACTTTGATTTCCCTAAATTTAATTTCTAAATTTTTTGAGTATTTGCTTTTGAAATTCGCATGAGTTACGCATATGTACTACATACATATTTGAGATAACCCCTTTTCAGATGTTTCATCAAACATGCAACAGTTTTGTGCTTGCAGCTTCCTGTTGCCAGCTGACGTCTGTTTGTTGCAGTTGAAAGGGGCAACTCGTGGCAACTCTGACTTGTTTAGTCCGGTTAATTAGCAAGTTTTAGCCAACTGTTAAAAAGTTGAACATTGTTTGTTGATTAGCGAGTGCCAAGGGGCACAAATGACCGACTCTCTAATTAAAGGTACCACGCAACGAAAACGAATCGAAACAAGCAAACAAACAAATTTGAACCGCCCACCTGGTTGTGCTTTGGGGCAAGTAACATGTGTTTGTGTGTGTGTGTGTGCGTGTGTGCGTGTGTGTGTGTGTGCAACGTGTGGAGTTCCGTTGCAGCAGCAAAAACTTTAAGCTGCCATCCTCATCATCATCAGGCAACGAGTCCCAGTTCCAGAAAGCAAACCACAAAAATCCCTCGAAATAAATTCTATGAATTTCAAGAATGTATTGAAAAATTATATGAATTCTCTCATTTAATTTTCATTTTATTTTGTTCGTTTGATGTATAAGCTTAAACTGTTGACCTGCGCTTTCCTATGAAAGATTATGGCCAAATGTGGAACCTGTTCATTGAAATTGATTGATTGGGTCAACACAGGGTCATGATTTCCAAGAATTTATTAAATTCTTCGATCATTGCAAATTCTCCTTTTTTTTTGGTGCATGTGTCTGGGTGTGGTCGATTTTATTTAATCGCTTATACAACCAGGGCATAATTGCAATGCCGTTCGAAAGAGTAAACACCAACAAAACTGAAAGCCACCAAATACACAAAAAAGTTTTGTGCCAAAAAAAGGCAAACAACAAATTTGTTGACGGCTTGGCAAAAATTGTGCGCGGTTTGAACTTGTTGGGTACAAAAAAAAAAACAAAAATAGGAGGGAAAAATGGCAACCAACAAAAATATTTGCTTAACTGCGCAGCAACAGTAACAACAACAACAATAACAACAAGAGGCAACCACATGGCAGCTAAAAATTGAAAACTAGTTAAATATTCGCGGTAACCTAAAGTAGTCAACGTAGAAGTCGAAAGTAGAACTCCAGTTTTTCCTTTGGTTTTTTTTTTGTTGTTTTATTGATTTGCTGTTCAATTTGCTTGCTGCTTGTTCTTGTCAGGGGTTGTCCCTATCGTTGTTGCCATTGTTGTTGCAAATGTAACCCAGAAATGGCAGCCAGGCGCAGGCAACAACAATAGAAATAGAACGTGGCCATAAATAACGAGAAACGTAGCTCACAACAATACAAAAATCAACTAAAATACAAATAAATACCATATACAAATAAAGTACTTAAGTCGACCAATAGATACCTTGTAAATGTTAATATAAAGATATAAAAATTAAAGTACAATTAGTATCTAAATAAATTAATTTAACGTCTACCGAAAGAAATTGACAAAAAATATGAATTAAATTGAATGAATTAATTTTTTTAAAAACTATATTAATACAAATTTTGAAAAAATAATAACAAAATGTATATGTATTTAAACTAAAAAGTATAAAAGAGAAGAAAATATATTCGAAGCTATTAGGTTTAGGCGGGTGTCATTATGACACACTTAGGCCAAGTTAGGCCCATTTTGACGAAGCTATTAAAAAATATGAATTTATTTTAGCATTAATGTAAAGTATTCTCCTTTTTTAATAACAGGGATTGTAAATAAAACTTTATGTTGGATCTGTCATTGTTTTGTATCTGATGTATTTGAGATAGTTTTAATATTAATTAAAACTCTATTTCCACATCATGAAAGGCATTATAGTCGAAGCTTTTTCCTTGCGATTCATATGTGATATACTACCTGGTTTTGTATGGCGTTGTTCAGTCCAAAGACCGGAAGCTCCAAAATGGCAACTTGGCTGCCGTTTATTTTTTATTTTTTTGGGCGACATTGTTGCTTGCTGATGAGACGAAGTAAAGCGGGGGGGAAGGAGACAGCTAACTGCTGCGCCTGCAGGTTTTATTTTGGGAGCTAACCAAAAAACTTTCAGCAGACAGAGAAATTGGACAGCTATCACAGCTAGACAAACATAAAGAAAGCAGCAACAACGACAACGACAACAACAACAACGACAACAGTGACAACGACAACAATGTAACACAAATTGTTGAAAATGCTACCACACACACATACACACACTCACACTTTTAGAGGAGTCTAAGGGGGAAACTGTATGTCTTTTTTTTAATTAATTGCCAAAAAGCGAAGCTGGCCAAAAAAAAAAAACAGGTCCAGGCCAAACACTTGTGGCCGGCCTACGTTGCTGATGCAGAGGCCCTTGCCGGCAAAACCGGAAGGAAGTCAGTAAGATTGTGCACAAAAGAGCCAGCACACACACACACATACATAAATATAATATTTCTGTGTATGTGTGTGTGTTTGGTCTGGCAGTTTGTAGCATACTTTTGTGCGCATTTGCTGTTTATGCGACTTGTTGTAAGTTGGCTCGTTGGCCATTGTTGTTGTTGTAGCTTGAGTTGTTGTTGTTTTCTCACTTCCTTGCTGATTGCCGGCAACATATTTCGCAAATTGCTGTCAAAGTGTTAAGGAAGTTGACTTCCTTTTGCCCTCTTCGATAGCCCTTTCTCTGGCCGGGGTTGCAGTAATAAACTTTGAGAGTGTGTATGCCTAAGTGTGTACATATATGTATCTGTGTGCGTGTGTACGTCTCTAATTGCAGGCAACTAACAGTGGGGAAAAAACGGTCAAATTATCATATAAAAACGTATATAAATTCCATTTTAGATAGTATTGCTTAGCATGCAATTTATTTTATTTTGTTCATTTTAAATTAAAAAAAAATTATGCATTTTATTATAAATGATGTGCTTATTTTTTTTATTGATTTATTAATTATTTTTTTAAGATTTTATTTTTCCTTAAAATAAAGAAATTTTATTTCATCACTAAGAGATAAGCTGGAAGTTATAAAATATAATTATTATAAAATTTACGGATAATCTATGGATTTGGAATTTATGGATAATTCATAATTTAAAATAAAAAAATAAACATATTTTTTTTTAAATAAAATAGAAGTTAAATTGTTTACCTCAAATATATGCACCTTCTTAATTTTAGATGTAAAAAATTCAACTTATATATTATTTAAAAAAAATAAAAAATTTTTTAATTTAAATTATGAATTGTCTGTAAATTCCAAAACCATGGATTATCCATAGATTTCAAGTCTATGAAGTATTTTTATTTTAAGAGAAAAATTAAAATAACCAAAAATTTTGTATTTAATTAAACTATTCTGAGCACTTATCCCACTGTGCAAGGGCAACAAGAATAACTGTCTCAAAGATGAATTGCTAATGGCTTTCTATTTTTTTTTTCGAGGGTCTGAACAACAACAACAACAGCAACAACGAGCACAACAGTAACAGCAGTAATAATAATAATCACGAGACGAAGACGGAGTCGAATTTTCATTGGCCCGTTACAGGGTTTCAAGTGTCAAGCAGGCAGGTCACAAAAGAACCCGTTAAGATGCATGATAGGCTACTTTGAATGATGGCAACTCGATGAATGCTGATGAAGATGGAGATGATGAAGATGAAGATGAATATGAGAGGCGCCTTGACGTGTAAAAGTTTTCAATTTCAATTGTGTATTCAGTTTCACAGCGAGGGACTATTTTTGGTGCTGTCTCTCTCTCTCTACTCTGCTCTACTCTACCTGAAGTGCTGAGGAAACTCAATTAGTTGCAAATGCGACTGGGACTTTGACTGAGACTAGACAGTCAGATAGACAGACAGTCAGTCAGAGACAGAGACAGAAAAAGAGACAGTGAGTTAGGGAAAGACAACAAAAAACATTTTTCAATTAGCAATGGCAAAAAGGTAGTCAAGTGAGAGTTGGCCAAAGAAGAGGAGGAGGAGGAATTGGTAGTTGGAAAACTGCAAAGACGAGCGTCAAGTTGCGACCATGGACATGCAATTAACAGCATCACGTGACCTGCAACCCAAGAGACCAACGTCTTGTGGCATGAAAAATGAAGCCAGCAAATGCAGTGACTCCCCCTGTCCCTCCCCTACCCCTCTCCCCACTCTGTTTTGGCCCAATCACGGACTCAGTCAATTGACTTTTGGTTTTGCCGTCAATGGCATCATTAATTTAGCCTGGCCGAAAATCCGGGAATTCGAATTGAAAGCGACTTTGGTTTGCTTCAACTTCATCTTCTTTTTACTTCTATTTCTACTTTATTCTGCGGTTTGCATGACCAAACCAAATGAAAATAATAAAAATGTAATTAACGCCCAGGCCATAGACTGTGTTTTGAACTTTGCTTGGCTTATTTCTTATACAATTAAGTGGCCCCTTTCTTGCCCTTTGGCCATCCTCAACTTGGTCTAAGGTCTGTCATGAATCCCATTGAGAGGCGTTTTGTAGGCGTATCCATTTGTTGCTGTTGTTGTTCTTTCCCTGCCGCTTATCTGATTATGCGCCGTTGGTAGCAGGACGGCCTTGATGAACCTTAACCTGAGACTCGAAGTGAGGCTCGAAATGAGACTCGGTCTGTAATTCGGCCTAACACGGATGACACGTCAATGGCAGAGCCGTGGGGAGCTCGAAAGTTTAATTACCACTCGCTGTAATCAGTGTGTGTGTGTGTGTGTGTTGTGTGTGTGTGTATAAATAGATACAACGCTGCGCATTACGGTCGTGGAATTACAAAAAGATAACAAATTGTAATTTTGTGTTTAAGAAATAAGCGACTATTGAATGTGCTGCAAATAGCTAAAATTGATTTAAATCGAGATCTATACATTTTTTGAGTGTAAAAAATATGGGTTTTTCCAGGATCGCGAACGCGACATTTGTACGACTTTAAATGAAAAAAAAAATGGCAAAAATTGACTTTTTCAAAAATGTTTTCTCACGTGTTTAATGCATTTTATCAACTCTATTTTTATGATAAAAGACAATCTTTGAAGACTTGTCGTTTTTAAATTATTTACAGAAAACAATGCATCGCGAACGCAACGATGGAAAAATGGAAGTCATGTTTGACTTCATCTTGACAAATGCGAAACTCTGCGAAATGTGGCGAGTAATTTGGAAGAAAATACTCTTAAACCATAATAAAATAATGTTGTTTTCCATTTTAGAAATAATTTTGATATGTAACTACCGTTTTATATATTTTACAAGTTTTATTAGTAATTTGTAACGTGACGAACGTGAAAGATTTCCACCTAGTTTTTCCAAGAGTTTGTTCATCAAATTTTATTCTATATTCCGATATATAGCTCTTAGAACTTGTGTTAAATTAAACTTTCAATATATATCTATATATTAAAATCTTTTATGTTACAATCTTACTC
This sequence comes from Drosophila suboccidentalis, assembly GCA_037043435.1. Classification (NCBI taxonomy): domain Eukaryota; kingdom Metazoa; phylum Arthropoda; class Insecta; order Diptera; family Drosophilidae; genus Drosophila; species Drosophila suboccidentalis. Next base: position 358,238 of record JBAMBK010000678.1, on the reverse strand, counting down.
CCTGACTTAGTGTAATTGTTAAAATACAAACGGTCCATTTGAAAATCAATTTTTAAGAAAATAGGCAAAAATATGGAAAAAGTGAATTTATTCCAATGTAGAATCTATATGTTCATCCTATTGAATTTCTTCTAGCGTATATTGATAAAATAAATAACTTGAATACATTTTTGGAAGAAAATTTCACAAGATGTGAGTTTTTAATCAATTTTACGATTTTTTTGGCAAGGTGGACCTTTTTCTGTAAATGCCCATATACAAAAAAAATAATGATAATCGGGGGTGCCACAGAAATCGCTTTCGCTTGAATTTCACTTAAATTTCATACAAATTCCAGTGAAATTCAAGCGAAAGCGATTTCTGTGGCACCCTAGAATGATTAAATTTGACCGAAAAAATAAAACTCACAAATAATAATAATAATATACTATAGTATAATAATATATTTTTAACTATTTAAGGTATCCCATTATGTGTTGATACAAATTTAATTTTTCAAAACACTAATCATTTCACATAGTAATTATTATTGAATATCATTATATCCATCAATAATAATAAATAAAAACAATGACTTTTACTTAACCTATTTATAAACTCTTATATCTTAACTCCTAAGAACAATTAAGAATTTCAACGCAATTTTTAAGTCAAGACATATATTTTTCGATAAAAAAGTCATTTTGGGACTTCTATTTTTTTTTGTTTATTTATGATTTCTGAAGATTCGTTGTAAAGTTCTCCAGACAATTGAAAAATGATTTCATTATTATCTTAAAATAATGCATTCATAGTTTTTTGGCTTAATTAAAAGCATCTTCAATACATAATGCAAACGGTTTCAGTATCTTTAAGTTTCAGTTTCTTTAGTATCTTTATCAAAACATGCCCTTGCTAATTGGCTGTAGGGTATTCCTCAACAACAACAACAACAGAAAACACGTTCAAATTATTTTGCAACATTCCGAACAGCAACCAACAAATACTGAATACTGAATACTGAATACTCATACTGGCCATTGTTATATGGCCAACGGAAGCGAGGGAGGCAGTGAAAAGAAAGAAAGGGAGAGGAGAAGAGAGAAGAGGAGGACAAGGGGCAGATCGCTGCGTCCCCAGCGGCATCTGTATAGAAAAAAGTTGATGAACAACAAGACAATGAACTATGTTAAACTTGCAGCCGCAGTTAAGCGAGTCTAAACGAGCGCAGAGAACTACCGACAAATTTTTTTCGCTCAGTGCATTGGAGGTCAGACAACAACAGACAAAAGGGTCCGTTGTGTCCCTCGGGGGAACCCAGAGCAACAACAAATAATTGGGTTTGATGATATACAGGGCAACAGCTAATAGTCAAGAGGCGGAAAGGGCGCAGAAGGGGGGCAAAGTGGTGGCTGTGTGGCACGAGATAAGCACGTTGCATTGTGCTTAAAGCTAAAAAAAATGAAAAAATATATATTACGAAATATATATACTTACTTGAAGTCCACTTAAGATACACCAAGCTGTCCGAAGTGAAAGGTGAGTTAGAGAGAAATACAAAAATTGAGAGAGAGAGACGAAAACAATGCTAGAAAACTATTAAATGATAAATGGATGCAAATGATTGAGGAACGACAAAGAAAATTGGAATGGAAAACGAGACTGAACAAATGCCTCCCACTGCCACATCAAAGTGATTTCGGGAATACCTCTGATGCTGACGATGCCGCCGCCGCCATGTGGCGGTAAAGTCCAACTAAATTCATATGGTTCGAGGTGCTGACCCCAAAAAAGAGATGGTCAGTTTAATTTCCAATCAATTGAATAAGCCGCAGACGCAGACAGAGACAGAGAGCAAAGACCAAAGACCAAAACGCAGACGATCGATCGCTTTTTATTGCACACTAAAAATGAGCCACAACCGCGGCCGTTTCCCTCTGCACCACTGTGCCACACTGCACCACTGCAATTGGCATCTGACCGAGGTGTATACATGTGTCCAGCTTTATAGCTGACCTGGCTAAACGACGACCATCCGCCCCTGGTTGCAATTGTTTTGTTTGCTTTAATGTCTGAACCGCAAAGCAAAGCAACAGCGGGAAAAGGGCGAAGCACAGTGGGCAATTTGGCTGATTTACCAAGCAATTTTAAACGTTACGAAAAATACAATAAAAAATACAAGTCGGAATTTAATTTCTTTAACCTGCTCTTATACCATTTCTGCTATATTCAGCGGATTGATATCACTCTGAGTTGATGAGTTTAAGTCCGATAAAGCGGAAAACGATAATTTTTAAACACTTAGTCTAAATGCAAGTGAATAAATGCATATAACTAAATGCAAAAAGTATAAAGTGAACACCGGAACAGGCCTAAATATAATATACAGGTGTGCTACAGAAATCTCTTTCTCTTGAAATTTACTTAAATTTGTATGAAATTTACGTCATTTTTCAGGTGAAAGAGATTTCTGAAGCACACCTGATAATTTTTTTTTTGTTCAATATTGGACTAACAAGGAGCTCAGTTAATTTACTTTATGTACTGATTAAAATAATCATTTCTCAATCATTTTAAAAATTTTTTCCTTAACACACTTTTATTTTTGAACAACCTTTTAAAATGTTACAAAATTAAATTTTTTTTTATATTTTGCATTTTTATTTAAATTAAACAATTAATTTTTCATTACCAATAGAATTTTATTAATATAAGTAATCGAATTCAAAACCATTTTTGCGCCAATATACATTTTAAAATTGAAGTAAATCTCCGCTAAATTGATAATTTCTCGCACTGTGCGGAGATTGTGGCAGCGGCTGGGACAGCGTCTAAGGCGAGGAGTTGCAAGTGGAATTCGTATCGCAAGAACAACAAACCAACAAAAACAACAACAGCAACGACAACAACAACAACGACGACGATTGTTTGTGGATTTTATTGAGGCTGCCAATGACGTTGATGAATTTCTATTTACTTTGTTTAATTTCTGTTTTTATTTGCCATTTGCCTTGGCTTGCCACTCAAGTCGCCCAACTCTTCAAAATTCCCTCTTCCCGCTCCTCCCTCCTCCTTTTCCTCTCCCACTCCCACTTCCACTCCCTCTGCTCTTTGCTGTTCATTGAAACTGCGTGCAATTAGCGGAAAGTGCTTCATGCCACACTCTTTATGAGTGCGGAGTCTCTGTCGATTTTTAGCTGCAATTACCGTTCGCCTGTTGCCCGTTTAATTGATTTTGACGCCGGTCATAGTCTGCCCCAAGCCATCCCGCCCCCCCTTCTTACCACAATGCCCTCCAGTTTCCCTCGTTCCTCTGATCGGATCCACGACAGCTGCAATTAGTCTGCTGTCTGATGTGCGTGACGCTCTTGCATTTGCAGAATGAGACAAAGAGAACGAGAGGGAGAGTGTGTAAAGTTGCTCGGAAATATGTCCTGCAATTTCCAAGGACCAAGAACTGACCAGAGTACATTTCTGTCTTTTTTAATGCCCTTAAAGAGGGTATTATAAATTTGTCATGAAATGTGTAACTGATTAACTTACCGAAATGCCAAAAACGGTAAGAGCTACAAAGCTCACGTTTTTATCTTGAAATAAGTGGCTCAAATTTGGGTTCTTTAATATGAGAAACTTCTTATATCTTAACAATTCTTACAGATTGTGAATTAATTTAATGTAAATTGGAATACTATATCATATAGCTGTCAGGGGAACGATCAGTCGAGATTGAAGACTGGACTCTGTAAATTGTGTGTTATACATTTTATTCTTTGCAAATATATTTCCACCTACCCATATACATAAAATTAAGGGTATCAAGTCTTCGGCTTACCTAAGACAACCTTTTATTTCATGCATTTTTCTCTGTTTCTTGGTTATTTCTGGTTGTCATGTGATTAACTGCAGTCGACGTTTTTTGCTCTGCTTTGGCATCAGCTATTTAATTTTTCTGCTTTGATTTGCTTCTCTTTAGAAATAGACTTGTGAAAGGAGAGCGGGAAAGAAGCAGAAGTCAGGAATGGAAATTCTAATGCTAATGAATTGAAAATGTTTTATTTATATTAATACTAGAGTAATGGGAGGATAGACAGGGAATCAAGTAGGGGGAGAAGTATCTAAGTACGCAAAGAAAAATGAATCTGACAGATACAAAATCCAGCACGCACCAATGATGAATTAGTATTTAGTCTATAACGGATTGTGGATAAATGAAATAAAATACAAAGCCAGCAAATATTGTAGTAAAAATGATCAACAAAATTGTTTATGTTCTTTTTTGATTAATTTCAATTTTCAAATTTGTTAACAAACTCAATTTATGGCGCAGCAGCATAAAGTTGATCTTTTATTTATTTTCTGTCGGGTATTTGCCGGTTTGTCTCATAACTCATAGAGCTCATAAAATATTCTCTGGCATTTGTTTAAGAAAAGAGGAAAGAAAAAAGAAAATGTGCAGGCGCCAATTTAGTCATGTTCGAGTTGAAATGGTAAATCAACTGCAAGAAAAGTAGAACTTCTATTTCATATATGAGGCATGTAGAACGAGCTAATAACTTTCCACGCCAGTGCAAATGGCTTAAAGAAACCGAGAAATATGGCCTATTAAAGCTGCTCACAACTCACAACTTGCCAAGAGATTCATGTGTATGCCAAATGTTGTTGTTGTAGTTGTTGTTGTTGTTGTTGTTGTTGAAGTTGTTGCTCGTTGTTTGCAGAAGAAATGAAAAATATTTCTGGATGGCGTTGAAAGCAACGTTCCGTCCATGAATGACTAATAAATTGGCGCTTAATCAAGTTGGTCCAAACACAAACCACATGCAACCAAATCTTGCAGGCCGTGCAGCAGATAAAAATTGTGTATCAAGTGGAATTAATTTGAGGCACAGTGAAAAAGAGGCGCCTCTCACAGGGAATCGACTCGAACTTTGAACACTCTATGAAAAGATAAATCAAAAGCAATCAAATTAAATGCAATACAAACAAAAGTGCTGCCAACGATGAGGAAACAACCGCCCAAGTGCCTTCACAACAACAAGTGGAAGTTGGGGCAGCTGAGGCAACCGAGTGTGGCAAGCAACTTACTATAGAACACTGTATACTATACTGCAGCCTAGTGCACTTCAGGGCAGCTACAACAATCAGAGAACTTTGAAAATTGGCGGACTCCTCGACTCAAACGGGCTCAAAGCAACTGGCGCTAGCCAGGCCAAATAATTCACAGCAACACAGTACACTGAGAGAAAAAAAAACATTTTAGATTTAAGTTGAAAGGAACTCAAATTAAATTATTGAGATTAAACAATTAAAGTACATTTGACTGAAATTGAGCAATACTTTTCTTTAAAATATAACCAAATCTACTGAATTTGAAGAATTTTTGAAGAATTAGCTTATTTAAATAATCTAAAACCATTCATTACAAAATTGATATTTGGAATTTTGGAGTTAAACATATTAAAAAGTCAAATATTTTTGTATACTTGTTAGTATCCGAACAAGGAGTTGCTTCAAAAAATTGTTATCAAAAATTTTGGGAGTTGATTAGATACTTTGAGAGAGAGAGACAGAAATATGTACATTTTTAGACTTAAGAAGTTTTGAAAATCAAAAACTTGTGTATACCACAATAATTAGTTGTAGTTAGTATCTGTCCAAGAAGTCCAAGTCGTTTGGCAGTTAAATCTTCGCTTTGTCCCTTAAAAAAAAAATCTTTAAAAGCCTATTAAATAAAATAAAAATTTTTATTTTTGAGCTTAAGG